>WBMV01006684.1:0-194420 GCA_013396655.1 Campylorhamphus procurvoides | reverse complement strand
CCCAACCACTCGGGGGTTCCAGGCCAGGATAATGAGCGGTGTTCTCACTGTCCCTGCCAATCCGAGCCAGATCAGGGGCTCTGGGAGCTGTGGGGTGTTACACTGTGACCAGCAGCTGCTCCGGGACTTCCCTGTGAGGGCTCCAGGCCCTACTATGAGGGATATGACACCACCCCACTTCTGTGAGGTTTGACCCATCCCTTCACCCTCCACACACATACACACACATGTGGGCCTCCAAAGGGTGGTTGTGACCCCACAGTAACTGACCTGGTGTGTAGCAGTTGTCCTGTATTCTCCTTTTACTAACAGTATTCTGCAACTCCTGGCTCTTGACTGCTTCTAGATGATCCTAACAGCTCCTCAGGTTTTTTCCTACTTGTGTTATTGGACAAGATAATATTTAAGTTTAAACTGCTTTTGTACTGGTGGAACTAACTGTACGATTAGTTCTTTGTTGGTAGTCTCTTTGGCCAGGGTCTCTTGCAAGGTGGTTCCCTTGTATTTATATTATCTTCAAATTTACTTTGTGCGTTAGTCCTGTTCTTGGTGGTTCATAGCATTTCGCAAGGGGCATGGATTTGTCTCCTGTCTTCCC
Source organism: Campylorhamphus procurvoides (assembly GCA_013396655.1). Lineage (NCBI taxonomy): Eukaryota > Metazoa > Chordata > Aves > Passeriformes > Dendrocolaptidae > Campylorhamphus > Campylorhamphus procurvoides. The sequence continues at coordinate 193,822 of WBMV01006684.1, read as the reverse complement.
TTGTACTTAAATTATTCATCCATTTTTTTGATTGCTATTTTTAGACTAATGCAGTTTAAGTGTTTTGATATTTTGACAAATATAGTTGTTCAATTCACATTTAAGCTTCTGTATCTTGGCTATTAAAAATAGAAATGCTCTATTTTTGGCAGAATTTAGAGCAAAATCTGTTGTCATTCAAAATGACATCACTTTGACCAAGCTGTACAAATCTTTATTTCTTGTTAACAGCTTCTTGACTTGGATGGTGTTTGCTGGGAGAACATACTTAATGGCATTGATAAGCTCATTAGTCTTGACTTGTGGGAGAGAAACTAAATAGTCTGATTTCCTTGTTTCCTTTGTTACTTAGTTCAGTCCAACCCCATTTTCTATAAACTTATTAAATTCCACTCATACTTGATTTTTTGAGTACTTTAATACTTCACATGATTTTCTTTCCTAGTTTACTTTGATCAATGGAAGCAATATAGCTGATGCTTAAAACTAATCTTCTGATGTGCCAAACACAAGAGTTGGCCTGTGTAAATGATTGCTTTAGTTTGTAATCATTAACATGCTGTTGCAGTCGGGATCTTTGAGTCATGTTTCCCCTTCTTAATAGGAAAGAGGTGGAGAAGGTGTTGATATGCTGTTCTGTGCTAACCTAGTGTAAGTAGAAGATGGATGGGTGTTTCTTAAATGTGAATGTTAATGTGATGAAAAGGCTACAGTGGGTTTGTATTAACTGCAGATGATAGTCAGGCCATTCCAGTGTTTTATAAATGAAAGAAAAGTTTATTTTGTAATATTTAACTTTTTAAACAAGTAGGTTACATTAGTGAAGACACTTTATTCACTGTTTCATCCAATCAGTTTTAGCAAGTGGAAATGTAATGCTTGCTTTGTAATACATGGTAACACTAATGAAAGTAACTGTTTTAAATGCTACTTGCTACTCTTTTCTATGATCAAACAGTAACTTGCAAGTGAAACTTATTTCAAAGGTAGAAACTAGACTTCTTAATACAATTTTCCTTGGTTTTAAGGGTCTTAGACGTGGGCAAAAATAGATGCAAATAACTTTGAGAAAAAGTTCAGCCAAGCACTTGCAGTTTTGAATTGTTTTCTGTGATACTAGGATTTTATGTAAACCAGTGAACTGGAATGAAATGCAAATATTGGTTTGTCCTCTCTGTACTTTTTGTTCCATTTAAACTGAATAAATTCTAACAGGTACTTTTCCTTAAACATACAACAAGCTATGACCTTTTATTGTCTGTGCTGATAGATAAGCTCATAGCAGTCTGCTGTCTTATTGAATACTCAGGTGTTGTAGATATGATCTCTGCTTGCTGTTACTAAGTACATTCTTTTTTTCTTTCAGAAATGGTAGAAGAGATCCTATAAGATCTGCTTAATACTCTCAAAAATGTTGATACTGTTAAAACTTCAGGCTTTAAGGGGCAGTGTTTCCTATAGATGTGTTTTAGACCATGTTTAATTTGGTCAAAAGGATAATTACAGTTCCTAGGCAGTTAAAAGGCTGTCTTATAGAAGGTACACTCAAGTATTTACAGTTAGAGATGTAATTTTTGGTGGTTTAGGATTACGTTGTCTGCTTTCATTTTATTCCTGGTATGTAGGTAATGAATCTGTTTAATACTTCATGCTAGAAGGCCAGAATAGTGTAACTGCATGAAAACAGAAGCCAAAAAATAATAGGGCAGGGTGCTTATTACATCTCAAAATCTTTTGGGTTTTAGTTATATTTTAATGTCTTGAACAAAAGTTTTGGCTCTGGTTAACTTAGACTTTTTTAAAGCTTTTTAAGTAGTCTTTTGGAGCAGCAAACTTAATAAATTTGTTATAGGCAAGATATTAATTTTCAGTGTTTGATATCGTTGGGCAAATATCTCATTTGATCGTTGTTTCCAAGGCCTAATGCCAGCTGAACTGTTGTGTCCACAGTTCAGTTGAGCATAAAGTCAAGGAAAGGAGTTCAATTATTTGATTTAGACTCTTGCACCTGGACTAATGCATTGAAAACTGGGTATAGGTTAAGCTAAACAGCTTAATGAGATTTAATGTAAATGAGCAATGACTCAGCTTACAAGCCTGTATAAAAGACTTCTCCCAACCTTAGTTGTGTGATCTGATAAATACTATCTGCTTATTTCTAGAAAAAAAACCCAAAAAACAAACCACCATGTTATTTTAAGTGCTATGCACTTGAAATGAATAACATGCTATGAATCCCCCTTGGATTCTATGAGTTCCTTTGTGTCTTAGTTCAAGAGAGAACTAAGATATTATGCTGGCCAAGAAATAATCTCTCTCCTTTAAATTTAGGAAAACAGAATTTTAATTAGGAAAAAAAAATAAAAATATATATATATATTAAAGGATAACAGTTCTTAACCACCACTATATATATCCAGAGAAGAACCAAACAACAACAGAACAGTCTGTAACAAAACCACTCCACCCCTCAAACAACAAGGCAAAACAGTCAAAAGGTCCTTTTTGGGCCAGCCCCCAAAAGGGGCATGCAATTATATCCACGGACAGCAGGTGGCGCTGTGGCACCTCCGCTGCCTCGCTCTCCCTCTCAGGGGTGCAGTTTATATTTACGGACAGCAGGTGGTGATGTCGTGCCCGGCCAGCTGGGCTCTCCCCTCAGGCAAGGTGGCAGGGTAATTCCCAGGTTGGCTCCGGTGAGAGGAGAAATGGAAAACAAAACCAGCAGCAATCCTGTCTTTGTAGAAGCAGGGAAAAAAAACCGAGGCCTTTTCTCCCACCTCCTTTCCTCACGGCGAGCCTTGCAATAGTTATAATCACCCATGGATGAAAAACAGTTGAGTTGGGAAAGGAAGAAAAGGAACACAAAATCCAGTATCCAGTGATGCTGAGATAGTGTCTCTGTGTCCCTGTCCTCTTCGCTCCCACACCAGACTGCGCTCTCTGACCTGCGCGGAAAAAGCCAGAGAAAACGCCAACCCCCTCTCTCCCCTGCTAGGGGAAAGATCCCAAACAAAGGACCAAGCCAGAGTAGTTAGTGTCTGCATATGCATGTCTTTTGTCTCTTTTGTTAGCCATCTTCACTGAGGCTGGGGTGTTGGCTCCAAGCTATTTGGAAGGAATTTCAGCTTGGGTTTGAAACTGTAACACTTCACTGGGGGAAATGAAGCTTACCTGCTAAATGCTGGTTAGAGTCTATCTGCTGGACCTCTTTCATAGAAGTAGACTGACTTAGAAATACTGTCAAATGGGAAGGGTTAAAAAAGATCATCTCAATTTCTAAGACTTAGAACTGAGAAGGTCTTAGTGTGTTAACTAGATCTGTGTCATCTTCTAAGGCAGTCTTGTTAGCTAGAAGTCAAAAAGTTCAGTACCTCAGGCTTTACTTTAGCCAGAATACAGACTAGATGTCAATGTTGGTCAAGCTGGAAAGGAGCCCAAAGACAAATGCCAAAAGAGGAGCATATTCTTTGTTTCTCCTGTAGAGATGTCAGGAGATATGCAAAGGGAAACCAGAAGTTGCTCAAAACCTTCAACATTAGTAATTTCATATAAAGAGTTGTATGACCATAGATTACCACTTGCAAATTGTTGTGTTTAAATTAAGCATTTTGTAACTTTGCAAATTAATTCACATAAAACCTACATGAGGATTTTAGTTAAGACTTTGTCCAGTTTGCTTTTACTTTAGTGAATGACCTCACTAGTAATTTACCCTGAGTAACTTATACATGATGGTATTGAAATCCTCTATAACCATAAGAACTCACTGTAAATAAGTAGAGTGGTGCATGCCTGACCACAGAAAGATCTGTTTGGCTACTCTAAATGATACAAGTAGCTAAGAGAGCCATAAATTTTTTGCAGGACATTGTTCATGTCACACAGTTGTAGATACTTCAATTCCTGCAACTTTTTTCTGCACCCCACAACTGTGGACAGATATGAACTACCCCTTCTCTCCCTCCAAGTGATCATAACTAGAGAGAGGAGGCTGCATTTTCTAAATACTCTGAAATGTTAAATGGAGCTTGGCAGTAAAGTAATTGCATGTTTTCTTCTTGGTTCAACATTCTATTTCTATTGACTGTTGGGTTTAAGGCCAACAGTCAAATCAAATGCTCTGCTAATATCAGTTCTTTGGAATAAGAATTGAAGGTCCTTGCAAAGGATTGAGGGATATGCATCCATTCTTAAAAACAAGTAATGAACCCTTTCAGTAAGAAACTTACCAATGCTTTGCCCAAAGAATGGCCTTTTTAATAAAGGCAGTTCTCTTAACAAAAGAAGGCATCGTATTTGGCCTCTCTAACTAACAATTCCACCACATCTCTTATCACTGAGAAATGTTAATTGCCGCATGTATTGGAAATATTTTCAGTGGAATGTTAGCTGCTATTTCTGCTGGTGTAATCAAATAATCTTTTTATCTTGGTACAGAGAGCTGATAAATTCATTACGTAACGTGCTCTAGAGCAGCCATGCAGCAAAACTAAACAGTTATGTGTAACTATAGCTAGTGAAACTACATACGGGTGTTTCCTGTCTATCTTCAAATATAGCTTGCCTAATAGACTTAGAAAGGATCTGTTCACGGAGATAGTCTTTTTCACTGCCTAAGACATGTCCTGCAGCTGGGCTGGATGAATGACATTGGACTGGGCAAATCCTATTTGAACTGTGAGAGAGAAGCCTGATTGGGTTTTAGTCAAATGTATCCTAAATTACATCTTAAGTAGGCAGAACTTGGGGAGAAAGCTGGTGTTTTTAGAGCATCATTGATGAAAAAACCACTAATTCACATCCAACTTCTTATTTAAAAGAACTTGGCATTGGGTCTTTCAAGTTTGACTCTTTAGCCATAATCATAACTGGTTCTGTTCTCCAGAGAATAAAAAAGGCATTCCAGCACTGAAAGTTGTTCTACTTTGTTAAAAGCTTCTTTGAGTGTCAGCTGTCTGTAAATAGTTCTGTCTGCAGACAGAATATGAGGTACTCTGTAAGAGGTCAAGATAATTCTGTTGAAGTATCTTCATTCTTCTCTTATTCAAAGTTTCTTTTCCATGCAGCATTGATATCAAGATGGGGGAAAACAAGCAATCTTCTCACAGGATACATACCCTTCTTTAAGTAGTTAGCTGAAGATAGTATGAGACAAGTGGAAAGGACATGATAAAAATGAGGTTAACCTTGAAGGTCAAGTGGTCTAATACAGTTTCAGGAAGTCTGAACTAGTTTAAGCTTGTGCCAAGCTGATACTCTAAAATGTTGTAGGTAGCTAATGAAAAAGGTTTTGATTAGAATGGAAATGATAGGCTGTGCTGTCCATTGCTTGATTACTGGAATTTTGCATCCATGTTCTTCCCTAGGGTATTGCCTTTGATGTTCATGACTAGCTAAGTCTTTAAAACAAGAGAGTAGTTTGCCTTTAGTTACTTAAGGGAGACTCAGAAAATGCATTTTGCAAAAGTTCAGCTTTAAGTTAGCAATTTAAAGGTAAGAAATAAATAGAAATTATGGCTTGTGTTTAAACACATCTGGGCAGTGTTTGTAATTAACCTTAATGGTACATAATGTTTCTAAAGGTATTTAGTTTTAACAAAACCTCAGAGAACACACTTTTCCTAAGCAGGCTGTACCAATGACTTATTGCTTCCCTGTGGAAAGTGGGTATTATGTCTTTGGAATTAACATGGCTTCAGATCTTAGTTGTTGACTAATGCTGTACCTTTTCACTATACACATGGCCTTGTAGAATTAGTATTTTCTTCACTTGGAGGTATTTAATAAACATTAAATTCAAGTTATCCTTTAAACTTATGAAAAATGAGATTAACAGGCTTAGCTCTTCATATCTCATTAAATGGTTTTCACCTAGTCTGTTAATACATGCAAATCTTGACAGTCTCACAGGTTTTCTGTAAAGAAACTGGAATAGAAACCTTACAGCTGGCGTGCAGTTTTGCATTATAATGCCTAGCCGCGAAGATGAACTCCAAATTTAAAATGGCCAGAAGAGGACTGATGGGCTATTTGAGTGGGTAGAGGGAAGTGGTGAAAACTCTTGCTATGTTTAGGTAAAGTTTGTGCTTGGTTGATTCTAAAATCCAGAAAGCTCTTTCTAAAAAAAAATCTTGCATTCATACATGAATGCAAATCCTATCCATACAAATAATTTTGTTTATATTTGACTGTTGGAAAAAATAGCAATGTGACTCAGATCATTCAGTAGGATGTTATTTTGCATTCAAAAACTTTGCTTAGTGACTTTTTTCATCTTCCAGCACAGAATCTTACTGGAAGCCTCCTTACACTATGAAGCTCTGCTAGCACTGATGGGACTTGCAAGTTCTTGAGCCATTTAATGTAAACATTCCTAATGTGTAATTATCATCAAGGAGTTGTGTGGCTGCTGCAGTTGTTCCTGTAGTGTAAAGTGCAAATAGCTATTGGTTATTCAGACTTGTAATTTTGTTACAAAATCAGATCTGACTATTTGTTATAAAACCAGACTTATTTACATCGATTACATCACTTTTCTGGCTGTCTAGTTTTATGTTAGGTTGTGCTGATTTGCAAGTAGACCATGTGAAGTATCATGCGCAACTTACCTATAGCTTGGAAGCACTGAAAAAAGCAGGGTTTGCCTTCTGAATGCTGACTTGTGCCAAATAGCTTTTCAAGGCTCCTCATTAGTCCTTGGCTTTCAAGTTCCTGGCTCGCCTTTGCCTGCTAAATCTTTTCCTTTGTCAGAATTAGATTCCAAACTTACTGAGGAGCTTTTGTTAAATAGGGTAGCTTTTTGGACTAGACTTTATCCAGCTAGACTTTTGGTCTCTACGGGTCTATATTTTAGGTGCCATCTCAGTACCACCTCCAGCTAAGCAGAGAAAGCCCACACTAAGTCAAACAACTGGGATGAAACAGCATGCAGCTTTTTGTGCATCTGTTAGACATATATTTTAAAATACTGTAGATAGCTGCAAACTGTTGTTTAACATCTGAGTGATTTGATACTCATGCTTCTGTAGTGCAGTGTAGTGCTTCAAAGTGCTGTCAGCTTGATATGTTGGAAGCTTAGTGATTCACATCTCTTTAAGTGGGCAGTTATTGTAGCTACATACAACCAGTTGGGAGATATTTTCAGATCCTATATATGAGTAGTATGTCTTCCAATATACTTTTCAATCTGAGAAGAGATCAAAGCTGTAAATCTGTTGCAAAGTTAACCTTGAACCAAGTGGTGGTGAAGCTCTGTAATACTCGTGATAATGTGAAAGCTGAAAGAGTGATGAAGTTTTAAGCAGTTTCTAGGAGAAGTTAGCTAAGGGAAAGATAATGGGTATGGGATGCTACAATCCAAAAATCATAAAAGCTTTGTATAGGAGATTAATTTTAGCTTGTGAAACTAGTGAAGTAGGAGAGGAGCAGAATGGTGGACTGTAAAGGCAGGTTCAACAGCTGAATGAGGCTGCTATTAATTTTGTGTTTGTAGTGTATATATCTCACAGAAGAGAAGAATATGGAGTAAGTGGGGATGTGCTCAAATAGAATATGCGAGAAACCACTTTTTTACTGAGTAAGAGGTAATAAAGAACATGGTAATTTTTCTCTGTTTAGCCAACAAGAAAAGAAAGAAGTACTGTGTTTGTGGCTGGGGCAGCTGTTGCTGCCATTCCATGAATTTTTTTCCAGAGAAAGTTGTAGAAATGGTGCATGAAGTGCAGTCATTAACATAAACTACTGTGGACATTGGTAGTCCTTGAGTGACCTGAACACTAGGAAATATTGATAAAGCTTTAAGATTATGAGATGATAAGTACAAGACAAAAGGGGAAACTTGCACTTACAAAGCTTCTGATATATCTGCTAGTGTCTGAAGACTGCTGAAGCTTGCTTAGTCTGGTCCATTTCAACAATTTGGTCTGTGACCAAAGCTGTACTCAGTAACTGCAAGCAGCAGCTGCTTTTTGCGACACAGCTTTTGAATAATTGGTAGCAAAGGCTGATGAAATAAGTATTCTTGGGTACCTGAAGCCATGTCTTCAACATTTTTAGGATTTGGAATATGCAGTGCTTGTATGTTCTAGCACGGGTTTTTCTTTGGCAGTAGTTTTGAGTATATTTTAAGCAAAACTAGTTTCTGCTTGAAGTTGGGTATATAAACTTCATCTCTCTGTGGATGACATTCTCACTTAGGGTTTTCCATCCAAAATACCACTGTTAGATCTGTGTTTTGTCTACACCTACCTTGTATAATAATTTTGAGCACACATAGGACCTTAAGAGGTAGTCTGGTCCAACCCCCCAGCAGAATCAAGGAGAGCAGGTGGTTCAGGTCCATCCTGATGTCAATGCCTCCACAGACAACCTGCTTCAATGTTTACCTATGGTGATGTGGGAAAAAGGACGCTGTTGCTGATGCAGTTTCAGTCAGAGTCAGAGGAAGTGATCAGTTCCATGGACATGCTGGCTGCATTTCTCCCAGTGTGATCTATGGGTTTACAGAGGCCATAACTTCTTTCACTGTGTAGTTGATTAACTGAGTCAGTGGACTCAAAACAAAAAACAGTTGACTCTTCAGGTAGTAATGACTATTAGTTCTTGTCATTCTTTGTTTAAAAAATTGTTTTGTCTTGGGTCCTGGCTTTCTGCCTTGGTCAGCACTACATATGTTGTATTTTTCAAGTGGTGGCAGTTAATCTATTGGAGGCTTGATAACTTTCCATGTGTATTTCTGTTCTACATGATCAAGATATGTCAGTAATATTGACACTGATCATTCTGGATAACAAGTAGTTACCTTAATTCAGGTTATTCATTATACCTTACTGTCAATTGGGTTGTATGGAGGAATAAGTTGATTAAAAATGTCATGTCAACCTATTTAGTAATATACTAGTTTAGAAATAATAGGTAAAATTTAGTTAGCTGCTCTTGTGACACATTGCACAGAAATGTTTTCTTAAGGTCAAATGATTCTAAAATATTTACCATCATTTATTTAATCTGATTACTGTGAAGAGCCATCTGAAAGTCTTGTAGCTGTTTTTAATCTAAGTAACCAGCTGGAGAGCTGCAGATGGTATTGACAATACTATCTGTAATTCTGAAGTGTTTTCACTTTACCTGCATTTCTTACTTAAAAGGATGCTAAGAGGTAAACTATATAACTATATAAGCAGCATATCACTCACAAGCTTAGGACACAGAAAGTTCTGTAGTTCAGCTACACCTGGAGAATGTTTCCAAATCTGGGGTTTGAACTAAGGGAAGAACAGGAAATTTCTGTTTTATTTTCTCTAGCGTTCAAGTTGTTTAGACACCAGTTCCTGCTCTGAAATGGGCTTTAAGTGGGGTTTGAAGCATAGTAAGTAAAACAAAAAGTTTAAGCTGGCAAGCCTCTGGCATGATCTTTGAAGTATTGCACGTTCAGTGTCCCATGTAAGCCTTTATGCTCCCTGTTTGCAGTATTGAAAATGCCTTGGCAATTTGATTCTTAATTTAGTTAAAATCTGTGTCTTTGTAATGAAAAGAAATGCAGACACATCAAAAAATACATGTTAGAGGAGTAAAGTTTAACCAATGTTTTTAGGTCTTGGGTACAAATAAGCCCTCTGGGTTGTAATAGGCTCAATACATATCGGGGTTTTCTGGCCTACATGATTCAACACTGTAATTGATGTTGATTTACAAAGCTTATACAATCCTGGTAAAGACGTCTATTTTTCAGAGTCCTAAAATGTATGTTTTATTTCAGAATCTACTTTGTATATTTTTTTACGGCTATGGGTTATCTAAAATGGGAAGTGAGTTCTGTTCTGACAGATTCTAGTTACTAATTGACATATCTGCAGGAGAAATTGTACCCAGAAATAATGGGATTACCTTAGTGTTGCAAGTTACTGATACATAACAAATGCCCCTCTTGTATACCTTCTTGGTGGAGGAGAGTAAATTAGATTTAATGGGGTGTAATTGTTCTAGAGATCTGAATACTCTCCAAAACTGCTAAATTATTATCCTATTAATTTGGCTTAGCTGACTATATTTTTTTGTTCCATGTTAATCAGTACTATTTCCTTTCGTTTTAGATCAGTGTATTGTCACTCGGACGTACCTCTTTCTTCATAAGTTTTGGTTCTTCAGTGCTGCCTATTACTTTGGGAACTGGGCATTCATTGCAGTAAGTACTTTGATTTTGGAAGTCACTGAATCAAGTTGGATGATTTACAGTAGTTGTCACTGCATCATTTGCATCAGCATCCTGCCATTTTGTTTTGCATATATTACCCTTATATGCCCCTTAATTGAATAAGAGTAACTTTTGCTGCTTACTTTAAATTTGCAGGTCTTTTTAATTGGATTAATTGTTTCATGCTGCAAAGGCAAGAAGTCAGTCATTGAAGGTGAAGTGGATGAGGATGATTCAGACATGAGTGATGATGAACTGTCTGTTTATTACCATTGATATCCTTTTGTCTTCGAGATGAAAAATGTGTAACTTAGTTATGTTGAAAGTCATACCCATGTGGAACTTGTGTCCAAATAAGTATCCTTGCACCTGTAAAAATAAATAAAGAAGTGTACTCACTTAAGGGGTAAAAAACCCGAATATCACTTTGAGTATCACTATTAAATGAGAACAAATATTGAAGCTGAGTTTGAATAATATATAGAAAATATTGTTTTATGGTTAAACATGTATGTAAATTTCTTATGTATAATTTGATGAACTGTTGTAACTATTTCATAATTCATTATGCTTTTCTGTTAACTTAAGTTTTCTTAAATACTTTCATGCCTAACATGTAGGACTTTTTTATTCACAAATAAAACTAGCTAAAATCCTGCAAAACAGTGCAAATACTGCTGGAAAGATTTGGGTGAGACTTACACTTTCAGAAGGGTTTGACTTTTGCATTAGTTTTTCTGGCATTTCTGAGAGATCCATACAAAACTACTGCTAATGAGAAAATGTCCTTTAAAGTACGCCAAAAACATTCACTAAGGTGGTGAGTTCCCAGTCCATGGAAAATGAGTCATTTTTTTACTGTTATCACCACTGAGTTACCATGGGAATCCTCAGGTAAATATGAGGTGGCTTTTGCTCTAGAGGAAATCATTAGTGTAAATTAAAGTATTTAGCACTATTGCAGTGTTTTAGTACAGTTCAGCTCTGAAACTGCCAGGTGCCTGATTTAGTCATAACTAATGGAATAATTAAGATGTAATTAATTTTTAACATATTTTTAATGCAAATTGTCTAGTTTGAAGTTTTCTCTCAATATTTAATGTAAATGTTGTCAACTTGTTTACAAGCCAATATGTTTATATAAACACAATTCATAAATATTTTTTTCATTCATGTTGTCTTTGTAAAGCAATCCTATTTTAGCTATATAGTTACTGAGCTATCTATATTTCTAAGACTGGAAAAAATCTTCAGATATCCTTTCACAGACTCAGAAAGAGGAAAATGTTTACAAGTACATGTTTTTAAGCTTTTGATGCTACCTGAGGGACATTAGAATCCATGCAAGCCCATGGAAATATGACTTAGGTAGTCTTTTATAAGACTAATTGTTAAATAGCTAGTAAAAGGTGGAGGAATTATGTCCTGCTTCATGTTTGCAAACACTAAAGTTGTTTCCAGAACAGTCTGCCTCTTCCTGCAGTATTTCAGAACAGCCAGCTCTCAGGAACTTCTGAATTTTAATTTAGCTTTGGTATTTGAGCAAGTCTTAGGTGAGTTGCTTAGTCGGTGCATGAACACAGGGAACTGATGTTTGGACTCTTACAGGAACAAACAAAACTGACCTAACAAGCCTTCTGTGCCAACTGCTTCAATAACTGTTCAATAAACATAAATGTTTATGTGGCAACCTGGAAGAATGTCTGATGTTGTAGGTTGATCATGAGCTACAAATATACAGCCAGGTCTGCTCAACTAAAAGCAATCAATCCTCTTGCTGCCAGTGAGACATTTGAAAGGACACAAATGTATTCGAACAGTGACAGTAGGTATTGGAATTTGACTAGGCAGTGTGAGCTCATTTTGACTGGAATTAGCTGAATACTGTTTAAACATGACCATTGGGGAAACTTGCAAGGAATTATTTAAAAGAAGTTCAAGTAACTCAAAGAAAAGGTGGAACCTCATTTTGACTGTTTGGAAACTGCATGCAGAGGGTAGCAGGAAGTTGGAATATTCTTATTTGTGGATGCCCTGGTGGAAAACTTACATGAGCTAATTTAAATAAAGTTAGCTGCTCAGATGATCTTCTTTCTCTGTGGATTTTGTTAATTTTTCATCTTCAGTGTTAATCAGTGATAATTACCACCTCCTTCTTGTTCTGTATCATGCACAGATTTGTTTCTAACACCCAGTTTTGCAGGGTTTTATCCATTCTACCTTCACTTCTCACTGGGGAGATGGCTGCTTGTCTGAGGAAGATTGGCAGGAAGGTCTTGGTTTAGTGCCATGCGGCTGCATCCGTGTTTGCAGGCTTAGAAAGTCACTGGCCAAGATGCCTGGTCAGTGCCTAGGCTATTGTTGCTGTGTCTCCTGTTTTTAGGTTTTCATTAATTTCCAGGTTCTTCTCAGTCCAGTCTTCTTTCCTGTCTAAATAGTCTATATGCAGAAATACAATGATTTGGTGACTTCATCCCTTTAATTGGCAGATTCAGTAAGTACCGCTTTTTGAATCCAGGTATTAATCAGATTTACAAGCACCCTATGGCTAGCTGCAGCAAGCAAGAAGCAGGCTTTTATAGGAGAGTTCAAAAGTTGTTTCAGACATCTGCTGTCACCCTCTGTCATACAAGCAGTAAATAACTGTCAGCATTCATAATCAGAATTATTCTTCACCTGCCACATCCTCACTAAAATTTCTCAGGAGTTCAATGAACCATTTGACTGCCAACGCTTTAAAAGATTTTGTATGCACTGATGTAACTGTAATGAATACACTCAAGAATTCCACTCTTTAACACTTCATGTGATGGAATGACATTTTTAACTGTACTGTGCCTTTAAAATGAACTGGAGGTAGTTTTGAAATTTACTGTGTGAACTCACCAGCTGGATTTGTACATCCATTATCACTCAGAAAAAAAAACAACAAACAAACTAGCAATGAAATACAAGATAGCCTTGGCTTATAATTAGCTTTGATCAATTCTTGCAGGAACTTCTAAGAAACAGAGCTTCCAGTATATTATTTCCTAGTTGTCTCTTATGCTATTTTAAATAAAATACTTGCAAGTAAAACAATTAGTTATTTTTCGTCCACAAAGTTATCCATGCTGTGGCAACACTTCTCACTCATTTAGCTGTTAGCTGTGAAATGATAGTCCAATTTTCTGCAGATTTTGGAGCAAATTTACACTTTCCAGTCATCCTACAATAGTGTTCTACCTTGCAAGCAAACATCTGGCATCTTCAATCAAGCCTTCAAAGATCTCACTTTTCTGGAATTAAGTCACTTAAAGGCATTGGGATTGTTTCACTGCTTTGATTAAATGAGTGTTATTTCAAATCCATCTCTGCAGGGTGAGTTTTCAGAACTTCTGAATAGGTGTAGGGCTGTTGCCAGACCTGCCTTGAGTTATATTTATTGTTGTACTTTTCCAGGTAGCTTCTACCACATTGGAGGTTCATGAACATTTAGAAACTAGAGAGCTTTAAATCTCACTGATATGTCAAACGAACTGTGATCACCAGGAATATTTAATAGAATTAGCAATAACATGTGCCAAATTGGTCCTCAATTTACTGCTTGTACTATAGTGATTGGTAGTTTACCCAGAGTTACAGGTCATGAGTACAATAAAACTTGTAATCATCTGTTTTGTTCCTTAGCTGAAGGTGACAGTACACTGCAGATTTCCTGCTGCTTGTCAGAAACAAGTGAAAAGCCTTTCCCAGTAAAGATGCAAAGAAATATCTGCTACCTCTTTGTATTTTCTGCATTAACTTCAGGAAAATGATAGCAGGGTGGACTTGGGATTTTGTATTTCTAGGTAGAGTGTACCTGTACCAGAGTCAAGCTGCATAGAATGGTAATTGTATGCTCAGGTAATGTGACTACTTAAGCTGAAAACTAATGAACCTTTTCAATGCTTATGTTTTGATTCTTAACAATCAGTGTAGAGGTAACTCTGCAGATTCTTTATGTCTTCTACTGCTTAGAAATTGTATTTCTTGGGCTTACAGCTGTTACTTGACTTTGTCAACACAAGCTTCTGATTTGGACAGTGGCCCACAAAAGTGTTTTGAAAATCATTACCTCCTTGTAGAAACTATTACATGGTTTATCCCAAGATATTTGTAATTACTGTTATGCATAGCAGAGGTACAGGTACAGTGTTTAAAGTAACTGATAAAGTATAGAAAACTTTTTTCCTGTAATTAAGCGTAAGTTGAACTCATTATGACAGCACTGATATAGTTCCAGATATGGGTAGGGAAATAAAAGCAATGCTTCTGAGACTGAGCAAAGGAAAAAGATTCATCTGTTTCTAAAATTATCAAAAAAATTTGAAATACTCAAGCTGTAACATTGTTCAACCTCTTAGGTTAAAGATTATGGTTCATATTGATCATGCATCTTATATTAGTGTAGATCTGTTTCTTGTAACCGTCTGTAAGGTCATTTATCTTGCAGATAAAACAAAGAAATGGAACTAAGAATCATCATCTCTTCCTGCAAATGTGTGTTTTGACTGTACTTCTCAAAAGAAATGAAAGCCTTGTTTTGGTTGTGGTAAGATACCATTTTCTGTTAACACTCTAAAACAAATTCTGCTTCTAAATTAAGACACTTGTCAAGTCATGATAATGAAATGAATCAGAAAATGAAACAATTCAGAAATTCTGGTGTTCTTGATCAGTTTTAGTGAGATGTGGCTGTTACAGAAATTACTGCAAGTTGGACTATTTTTAAATTCCTCCTGAGAGATTGTATGAGTGCACTTCAGTCAAATTTATAGCTATAAAGTGTATTATTTCCTTGAAATAAACAGACAATCTAAGCACATTTAATAAACCATATTTATAGCTTTTGTCTAGATTCACCTCTGGAAGTGTGATGTATTTAGAGGGTCAGACAGAGGAATTTTGGTTTCTGAGAGGCTGATAATAGAGGTAAGCCACAGATGTGGTAAGTTTTGTGATCCTCCTGTGTTCATGACCTAGAAGGACATGTGGACACTTCCCTGATTGGGTCCTTAGTTTATGTGTTTTAAACATATCTGTGTTTTTCCACGGAGAAAATAGGCAGGTTGCCTGTAAAACACAATAATTTGTTTTGAGCATTTTTGCAGAACAGTGTCAAAATCCTTATCTTAAGAATCTAAGTGTCTTGAATAAAGGTAGAGATTGTGAGAACACTCAAAGCAAATGTGTAGCTGAACATGTGTGTAGTTCCTACTGATATTTGAGTCTGGATATGGTGCTTTTCACCAGAATGTATGGAGCTCCTGCAAAGAAGTAAAATATAGATTGAGTTAATAGCACCTCTGCCTCTGCTAGGCTGCCTAAACATTAATCATGATATTACTGTATGCTGTACAGAGTTTGAAAATTCTCCCACATGCAGTAAGTGCATTGCTTTACCTGAGAGTACTTTAGAGTCAGGACAGCAAGGGCATGTGAATGTGTATGCTGTTTCTCATGCACACATACACCCCTCCCCAGAATTGCAGCCTATTAGGCACTTGAAGGAGTGCTCTAGGACAGAAATGCTTGATTCTGACAGTTAATACATAATTTAAAGGTACCATTCACATCTCAAGTTTGGAATCATAGAATTGTTTAGAAAACTTAGAAAAGACTTAAGATAGAGTCCAACCATAAATCTAATACTGCCAAGTCTACCAGTAAACCATGCCCATAAACACCACACTTACATCTCTTTGAATTCTCTGAGTTGTGCTTACTGTTCTCTAAACATTTAAGTTAGAGAAATGCAACTCTGTGTCCTTATTGCCTGCTGGCTTTATATAGTTTCCGAATTATCAAGATGCTGATGGTAGGTCTCTCTGATTTGCATGGATTGTTCTGCAACGGGCCAATAAAGCAAACTTAAATTTATTGCAAAGAAAAGTGTTTTGTTCTGAGTTGCAAAGTTCTGAATGTAGAACAGCTTCTTATTTCAACTTGAAAGTTAAGTTCTTAACAATAGACATATCTTTTAGGGCATGGAGAGAAAAAAGAATCATAATTGGAAAATATGAACTCCATAAGGATCCTTGTTTTTTGGCTATGAAGCAGGTATTTTTTAGAAATTGTTCTCAAATTATATTTTTTATTCATACCCTTTTAAGCTTTGCAGAGACTCCTATCAGGATTATTTTAGGGTATGGCTTTTAAAAATGAGGGTTGCAGCTCCTGAAAACCTCTGGGAGTTCAGATCCTAGGTGATTTGGAACGTGCTGCTTGGTGATTAAAGTACTTCAGAAAAGTATAAAACCAACTGTTCTCCTTTCAGTTTATGAAGGAATTCAATATATAAAAAATTCCTTTCAATGACGGGAGCGAAACATGCCAACACTTTTTAGGTATTTGAAAAATACATTCCTGAAAAATTAATACTTGACTAATGCAATTATTGTGGAACGGGTTTCAGACTTACCTAGTCATGACCCTGGTTCTAAGAGGGAGAGGAAGGGTACTGTCAGAAGGATGGATTTTAATATTTCCTGAACTAGCTTTGAGCTTAATGTTGAGACTTAATGATAGAGAATGGGATTTTTATTTTTTTTTGGTAGAGACTGTTTTTAATCTGTGACTCCTAGCCCTGGGCTGTTCAAAGCCTGTCCAAATGGTACCTGACAATATGATGGAAGATGCAGGCAGCTCTGGGAAAAGTGTGCTTGAAGAAGCAATTTTTCATAGAAAAGAAAAAGGTTGAGAGAAAAGACTTTTTCAAGTGCTAGATCAAAACTTAGAACTTGCATGATAGAGCTCAACACTAGATTTTAGACATCAGATTGTCTGAAATTCAGGTAAATCTCATATCTAAAAGATGCTGCTTCACTCTAAGCTAATTCTCATTGTGGGGAGAGTTAATTTTGCAGGAGGGTTTATGCAAAGCTGAGTGCTGAGAATGGAGCTTGTCAGTGACAGGTGTGCAGGACCTAAACCTGGTGTGTAGGTTCCTAAGTTTTGATACACAGAGGCTTTCATTGGTGATAGGAAACCAGATTTTTCTACTGTATTACTGAGACAACTGATCTAATTGAAGTTGACCCTGGTCATTGCAGAGAAAGCTGGACTAGATGACCTTTGCATGCCCCTTCCAACCCAAACCATTCTGTCATTCTCTTCATGGAATCAAAAAATCATTCTCTTGATGAGCTAGGTCTCAAGAGCTATAATACCTCTTTTGGAATGTGGCAAAGAGTAGCATTTGGTGGAAGCTGAGTGGGTGCTGATTGCAGATGATTAGCCTCCACTTGAGCTCTTTTGCATTCATAGGAAAGGTGGATTAAAAGATGTGGGCAAAGAATGTTTACCACCATATTCTTGGGAGTTGCCCCTGCTGTTCAATTTGATGTATGAGAGAGAAGTAGAAGCAGCAGCTTCTTCTATGGCAAGTTTCTCTGTGCTGTGTCCACAAGGCAAAAGTGATGGTGGTGTTCTGACCAGAGGGTGGTGTGCCTGGCTGGCAGCAAAATACAATTTTTCTAGTCTTGGAGGTATTCCAAGAGTAGCTAGGTTGGTCCTACAGGCTTGAAAAATGCTGTGTTGTAGCATAGCCTAACAAAAAAGTACTCATTCATCCCTTATCCTGCTATGTTATCCTGCTGAACAAAGGATTTTTCATGCTGTGGAACCAATGGTACCATTTGATGTGTGTGGGATGAGCACTGATGTGCAAGGCTTTCTGAGCAGACAAATGGTGCCAGTTCCAAGTGGTAACAGTAGAAATCCACATCCTATCAACAGGAGTCCTGTTGCAATGGAGCACATCTACTTTTTGTTTTAGAAAAACCTCAAGATCAGCTTCCTGACAAGCTGGCATCCTCCTACAGTGAAGCTGTTTTAATGCCTTTCAAGTGTTTCCACAGATTTCCGGTGCCACTGCAGAAATCATGTGAGGATGGTTCTGTCTCATTCTCTCAGCTATGTGTGAACAGACCCTGTTTTGACAGGCTTGCTGGATGTGTCTTCACAGTTCCCAGTAAGGCTCCCAGGTCCCCTGCCAAAGACACAGTGATAAGTACGTCATCCAAACTTGGCAAATCTGTCATTTGGTTGGGTGAATAATGCAGAGAAGGGCTGCTCTTCACGTAGGTGAATTTCTGTCTCAAGGAATGTACTCCAAATAGAATGTTTCCATATTAGTGTCCTGTTTTAGGCTAGTGCCTGAACAAATTGCAGAGTTGCAGCAGCAACTCTGAGTTGTCTGATACGATGGGGATGTTTTGAATTGAAGAGCTCATCTCACAAAACACCTACCATATCACTCCTGATGGTGTTACTTCTAATCTCACTCCATCTGTTTCTGATAGGCCTTATTTAGATTTACCTATTCATTTTAAGTTAAACATAGGATTTAACTGACTCTTCTCCATTAACAATTTTTTATGGTTTGTGATTTTGCATTTGTTTTTCAGTCTATTTTTTAAAATACGTTTTTGGGACTATGATCCAGCCCTGTAGGCAAATAATCTGCAAGTGCTTTGAGGAATCCACTCATTTTATACAATAACATTGCAAAATTTATCCTCTAGTAGTGTTGGAGCAGCATTTAAGTAATCTGGTTGTGTAGTTGAATTCTCCTAAGTCATGATCCTCTCATGGATAAAAGAAACTACATGTTCTTGCTGTACCTAGTGCTCCATTGTTGCTCTCTGACATGGTTTTATTGTTTGGACTCTTTCCAAAGCCATTCTCAGTGGTACTTTGGCAAATCCTCAACTCTTTAACTGCAGAGATTATTCTGCTAGTTGAGAGCTGTACTTTTTTTAATTGCCTTTACATTTTATCACAGCTCATGCAACATCAATATTTTTTTTTGCATATGCCAATCTTCCCAAATCTGTAATGCTCCTCTGTGAGTATCTGCAGTTATAAAGCTTCACGTGTTGGACTTGACTGTTAAATTGTATGCTGGATGAGAGCTATTCTCCATACCGTAATGGATTTAGCTAGCTGCTCTTGTTCCTGCTGTTCTGTAGAGAACCCTGCTAGGTAGTCACCTACAGTAGCAGTCATCAATGTGAGGGGAGAAAAAAGCACTCTGATGTGCTCTAGTCAGGAGTTTGTCAGAGAGTCTCTGAAGTTGCCCAGTCCTAGCAAGCCATAGCTGGTTTTAACTGTTCTTAAAGGCACTTCTAGTTGGTTTTTTGCTGAGGGGTTTTTGTTTTTTGCTCTCTTCTGAGAGCAAGTAATGACTCATATTGTTTGCATCTTATATGTTCATGTGGTTCATTCCTAGTTATGAAAAATGCTCTTCCACAGCAATGAAGTTTGATTTAAAAAAATTCCTAGGGTGGAAATTGTTGCCCTAAAGCATGAAAACTTTTGTTACAAATCATCTTTCCCCAGAGATAGGAATGTGAAGCATAATTGCCATAATATGGACACTTCTGTAACATTTCATGCTACATCAAACTATACATTTTATTAGAGTTTAGTGTAAATTATTTTGCATTTAAATATACTTTGAATTCTCAGAAGTGACAGTTATAAAAACCAGAGAGGGAGTTCTCATTCTTGAAGAGATTATTTTTTTCTAGTTAAATACAAAAACATTTATCTGCAGAAAGGAAACAGTGCCCATTTGAATTAAAAACAATCATACTTTGTCCCTTGGGCAAGAAAGGAATAGGATGAGGATGAAACTTGAGTCATACTGAACTGCTTTAGTAGTTTGTTGCAGAAAGGGACACTATATTCCTGCAGCATCTAATGCTTGCCCAGTCTGTTTGTGAGCTCACTCAGTTTGCTGCTGTAATAGCACAAAATAAACAGCAACTAGCAGGTGGAAAGGAGGGAGAAGTACTGCATGACTAGGAGCTGGGGAATGACAGTGACTGACCTTCCTAGGACAGCCAGCAAACGATCACATCAGAAGTCTCTGAAAGAAAGATTGTTCATTCTTATAAGACTCCAGAAAGACTGCTGTAAAAACCATTGTGCTCTAGCACAAAAGAGGAAGGTCCATGTCAGGGGTGCAGACTTGGATATTAAGGTGGGTGTGGTGCTGTCTTACCCACTGTGGAGGTAACTTGTCTAGCTAAGGGAGATCTAGTCTGAGGGAAGTCTGGTTGCCAAGGGCTTCTTTTCTTGTCCCTTTTTCTACTTCTGGCTCTCATCATGCCTTAATCTTAGATAATCTTTATTTCTGTACTAGTAGTATGTAGTGTCTTTTTTCCTATTTTTGTCTTTTTTGTTGTTGTTTTAAATCAAGACATCTTTTTAGAGTGTTTTGCTGTACCATGACATGGAATAAAAGGAGGATAAATGGCAAGATAATGTGACACTTTTCGCACAAAGATGCAGCAGATCTTTGGAATGCCTTGGTGGTGCTCAGTTCCCTTCCATGTGGTTCAGATAATCCAGAGAGTAACATACTTGCATGAACTAGGGAACAGCTGTCACCTATAGGGGGAGAAATCAAGGGTTTTTTCCACACCACCACAAAAGAGTTCTTGGACTGTACCAAGGTGATGTGGTGCACACTTGCTTGAGGGTCCACAATGAACTGGTCACACAGAGTTGAGCCAGCTGACTCTTCATCACCTGCCTGTTCCTTAGAATGGAAGTGCATTTTTGCACTGTTTGAGCAGGGGCACTCACAGCTTGCTATGGAGTAAGTCAGGCTCAATTTCGTGCCTTAAAGGGGAGCCCAGAATCTTCTTTGAGACAGAGGGTAAAGAGAAGGTCTTTAATTAGAGTAAAAGATAATTCTGTAAACATCTGAAAACAGAAGGATCTATGACTTGGGGGTTTCAACATGCATTGCTAAGGCATTTCCTACAGAGGATTTGCTGCGATTTTCTTGTGCCAGTTTTCACCAGAAGGGTCATGTGGCTGACTTTTATGGACTGGTGGCTGAATCCAGTGAGGAAATGGTAAAATGCAGCTTTTAGTAGAGATTGACCATATTAAGAAGGTTCTTCAGTAAGATACTTTCAGTTGTGTTAAGCCTGTTGAACTTTATCCTGAGGTAAAACATTCCTCTCTGCTGCTGCCTGCCCCAAGCCTGTCCCTCACTCCTCTGTCACCACCCAACCAAAAAAAACCAAAAAAACCCAACAAACTCACAAACAAAAGGGCTGAGACGTCAGACCCTTTCAGTTATTTTGAGTCAGTGGTGGAAAAGAGAAGCAAGACTCATGTTCCTTTCACTTAGAGAGCTGAAAGTAGTAGTCAGTTTTGGCCAGCCCAGTCTGCTTCCAAGAAAAAGTATTTGGTAAGTGTCTGGAAGCTTGCCAGCAGATAAGTAATAATTGATAGGGATTTACTGAAATAATTTTTCTAATGAGAAAGGGATTGTGGATAGGACAATGCATTTTGACAGTCCTAATGGCATTCTTAGTGATCTCAGGAAACCTGCTACTGGATGAATGCAGAAGTGATTAGAGAACTGCACTTGGAATATTAACTGGTCATTAATAAACTCAGAAAAATGGGTTGGGTAGCTCTGTCTGTCCTGGATCCAGTGTTACACAATAGTAACATGGTTGGACCTGGATGATTAAATGGAGTGTAGATTTAATAAACCTGTGAGTAGTTTAAGTCCAGGGAGGAGTACAAGCACTGTAGAATAAAGAATAAATTTTAAAAAGTTCTGACAAATTACAGGAGTGGGTGATGTGATCAAACAGCCAAAATGAAGAACAAATGGCTACCAGTTCTAGCTTAGAAATGTATCTGTAAATTACTGTGCATTGCAAGCTAAACAAGTAGTTTGTGACTGTCTTTTTTGCTTCTCAGCAAATTGATGGGAACACATAAATGGCTAACTGACCTGCAAGAACTGTAAAATCATTGTTCCACTTAACGGTCCTAAGGCTTGACCTAGAATACTTCCTGCTGCTCTGGGTACTGTGTTTCAAAAGCATGCGAGCAAATCAGAGAAAATTCTCATGAGAGTAACTGGAATGATTAGGTGTCAAAATATGACTTAAAGGGACAGGCTGAATGAACTTCTGGAATAACTGTTCTAATAGCAAGAACAGTGAACTTCTGGAACTTGTTTAGGAAAGTTATGGAGTCTGTCCAGGAAGACCTTTGTCTAGCTTTAAGTCTGTTCTTATCCATTTTATTAGAGGAAAGGTGTCTGTGTCGAGGAGCTGCAAGATCCTGTATTGTGCTTCCCAATACTTAGGCGATTAAAGTCTTGCAGGCATGCTAACCAGTATACATTAGAGCCCATATCTCTAATTAATATCTGTCTTGTGAAAGACTCTTGTTCATGGACTTCATGTGCTTCTAACCTGCTGTTCAAGATTTTCTGGTAGTCTCTCTGTCACTTCCTATAGGTGAGAGTGAGAAGGCGATAGGAGGCAGGAGCGTTGGACTATATTTTGTAGCACAGTGGTATTTCTGTGTTCCACGTTATGGGTGTTTGTAGACTGAAACGTTGTTAATGTCTTAAACATTGTCAAAATCACAGAAAGACTTTTTGTCAAAGTGCAAAGAAGCAACTGCCTCTCTGGGAGCACTGAAGCACAACCACCCTCCCGTGCCTCCTGACTGGAATTTGGACTGTGATGGAAACCTGATATAAGACTACTGTCCAGTTATCTCAGGTTTGGGGAGAAGTAAAGGAGGCTCAGTGGGTAGAGGAGGAGAAGGGTTTTGGGTGTGTTATGGTGAAATCTCCACACAAAACAGAAGGAGTAAACAGGTCCCCTCCTCTGGGGAGACCACATATACAGGGGACATTCACAGGAGAGGCAGCTGAGAAGGGGTCATAAACCATCAAAGACCCCCAAAGCACTCCCCAATTCACTCCTGAGGCCTTGCACCATCAGAGGACTGCACGTGATCCGCGTGATGCAACAAATCCAGAGTCTATTGCAAGAAGCTCCCCCCACAGGAGAGCTGCCTGGGCATCTCCTGAACAGGTATTAATCCATTGGACTGTTTTGTAGGACCCTCACCACCAAGAAGACCAGAAGGTCAGGACCCATGGAACACAGCTAAGTTTCATGGAGTAGTGATACATTTTCTAGCTAATCTCTCTCTATCGCTCTTTTTCTTCCCTGCTCCCCACCTCTCCCTTTTTTCTATTTATTTCTGTCTCTCTCTCTGTGTCTCACATTTACTGTTAAATAAAATCCATACTATTGACTTTAGCACATGATCTCATTTGCATCTTAATTCAGGCAGAGGTATTTCTAATAATAACTGGATCATAACAGTGTTTCAGAGGCTGAACTCACACTATAGAAGAAAGTGGTCTGATGTTAATTCCTCATTATAATTATTTGTACAACAAGTAATTAACTTTTTTTTTCAAGTAAGGAGCAGATGAAAAAAAGATTACAACTCTAACTTCTGCTGGTATCTCTTTAAAGAGGAAAGAACAAAGCTAAATATCCACTGCTGGTGACTGCCAAGCAATGAAGATAAATTGGGACAAAAAATAGATCTTTGAAAAGCTGTAAATCAGTTTGTGACATAAAATCACTAATGGAAATGAGCTGGTTTGGGACAGAATTTCTGAAAGTTAAGCAAATAATTTAGACCAAATCAAAATGTGACAATAGGCTGCACTTTAGTGATGTACCTTCCCTCTCCCTCCCCATTCCCCTGTAATAGCACTCGTGCTCCAGTTTTTGCATTGCCACACTAATAGTAAGAGCTATTCAGTTAAAGGTAGCAAGAAAATGTTACCCACAGAACCAAGTGTAAAAGAAAAGTATAGCAAAATGCTATAGAAGAAAATGCAACTGATTTCATAACTTGACAGGTTAAATATTCACCTTTGCTGTCTGTTCATTGCTTAAAAATAAACTTGATTATATGTTCTAGTCTTTCCTTGGGAACTGAGTTCAAGCTATTTGATGACTTTTTAACTCTTTGTTGTACCCCTATGAAAGGCACATAATGACACTTTCTGTCTTTTCTGGAATTTCTTCTCTTCAGAGCCCTGATCTTCATCAGTTTGAATATGAAAGAGTAGATAAAGAACACAAGGATAGTTGTAGTGTGGGTTGGACCAAACATTTGTCTAGTCCAGGATTCTGGATTAGGGATGAAGATAAAAATGGGGTGTATACGTAGTAGTATAGCTTTCTAAAACGTCTTAATATCCAGTGGTTCATTTGGTCTTGCCTTTTCTGTTCTTTTCCAGCCAGAATTCTTGCCTTTTTTCTCTTTTCACTTTCTTTGCTCTTCCTCTAGTGAGGTCTTGGTGATTATTAGCAAGGAACAACATCCCTTACTTTATCCTGGACTTTCTCATTTGAGTCTTCTACATTTAGTAGTTTGAACCCATTTTTATTTCATGTGCTGATTTTTCAATTTTTGAGCTGCTGAGCAGATCATGAATTCTTATCCTTTATCTCCTAAAGAATTCTTTTTATTCTGTGCTTTCACTATCATTCTTTTAGGAACTGGAAAAATCTCTCCCTGCCCTACCATAATCTTATTCTTGTCTCCCAGCTATCCTAGCCCATAAATTGTTTTGAAGCTACATTCTTAAAATCTGTGCTTTTCCTTCATTGCCTAACTAAACATGCATTAGTAGCATCATTCCACAGCTACTTGCATACAAGATTGCCTCTTACTGTCATCTTTTCAACTAACTTTTTTTTTCCAATTTATGTGAATGACCTCTAGGAAAATCTTCTTTTTCTTTTGTCCATCTTGGAAGAGATAGTCCAAACATTTTTTACTCTAAGATGTTGATGAAGAATCTTTATTGTATTGCACTCACTTGAACAATGGAGATCTAGGTACTAAATTATTGCTATGTTGAGTACTTCAGGATTTGTCAATAGATACTAAGAAAACCCTGAAAAACTCTTCACTTGTCTCATCTTCCTGGTTTGGTGCACTAAAATAGTCCCTACATCATGATGAAGGGTTTGGGGTTTTGATTTTTCTTTTCTGTCCCTCTATGTCCCTTATTTTTATTGGCTTGGACACAATGCCAGTCCAATGTAGCTTTATGGTATTTGGTTGGTTTACAGCATAGACAGAGTGTTGTTATAACCTCATCTGCTGTTTAGACATGAGTAGTAGTAATTGACAATGAGATGTGTGGGGATGTGCGTTGGGTATGACTGCCTGGAAGATTTGGGTTTGGCTTTCCTTTTGGTCTTACTTTACTATAGCCTTGTCCTCAGATACCCCAGCTGTGTGTTCTGTCTTTTGGACTGGTGGCATTCTCAGCTAGAGTTTCAGCCTCTACTACCTGAATTATTCTACCATATTAGAATAAATAGTTATTGAAGGAGGAGTTTACACTTGCCTCTTTTACTAATGCTCTTGCTCCTTGCAGTAAATATCAGTCTTGCCAGCCTAGCTACAGTGGGCTGAGCATGGCCAGCATCTAAGCACCCACTCAGTTGCCCACTTTATTCCTTTGCCCTTCTGCAGTAGGATGGGGGAGAGAATTAGAAAAGCAAAACCAGAAAAATCTGTGGCTTGAGATAAGGACAGTTTAATAAGCAAAACAAATCTGTGCACCCAAGCAAAGCAAAATAAGGAATTCATTCATTAGTTCCTATCAGCAGACAGGTGTTCAGCTGCTTCCTGGACAACAGAGCTTCATCATGCATAACCATTGCTTGGGAAAACAAAAGCCAATGCCCTGATTTGTGCCTCCTCCTCTTTCCCCAGTGTCACATGGAATGGGATATCCCGTTGCTCAGCTGGGGTCAGCTGTCCTGTCTGTCCCCTCCCAAACTCTTGCCCACCCCCAGCTGAGGAGCAGCATGAGAAACAGAGGTAGCCTTGGTGCTGTGCAAGTATCGTAGAGCACAGCCAAAGCACTGGGGTGTAATCAATACTCTTTTAGTCATAAATACAAATAATGGTGTACTTCAGATCCAAATTGGAAAAGTAGTTTATTTGCATCATTTATCTTTGCAATTGATGATAAAAATGAGTTGTTCATTTCTGAAAGGTTTGATAACTGTGAAGGACCTAAAGGGCTTGTTGTGGTGCAAGCATATTGATCTGGCTGCCAGTAGAACATACTGTGCAATGACTGCGTGATAAAACTTGTGCTGGCAGTAAAGCATCCCTTGGCCATTTCACCTGTGGGGTGAAAGAGTCGATGTTTGATCTGTTCTGAATCTCTCTGGGATCAGGCTTCAAAAATCTCTAGGGCTTAGAAGAGCCCTTTAGATTTTTTTTTCTGTGTGTAGAATTTTGCTGCATGGTGTCTTAATGCTAAAAAGATGGACAAAAAGTTCTTCTCCCTTCAGCCCTTCACAGCTGCACAGTGGTGCTGTGCTTAGGGGACTGCTGAGGAAGTGGGGAAAGCCGTTGGTCTGAGGAAAGAACTGGCACCTTGACCTCTGTATCCTGCCTCAATTAATTTATTACCTTATGATGCTGACACTAATAGTTTCTCCTTTGCCCTTGGTTGGTGTGGCTAAATATCTTATGTGCCTTGGGGTGTGTCAGGTTCTGAAACTGTTCCCCATGGGCACCCTACTTTTTCAGGAAGAAATGATACATTGTATGTGATTGACTTGGGCACTTCTTATGGATGACTGCTTTGATCCTAATTGGAAAGCAGGCAGCTATGTGTCCTGCTCTTAACTTACTATCCCCTTTTGCTTTGCAAGGACCTCAAGTATGTAATTCAAGCCAGTGTAAATCCACGTTCTGTACTTGGTGCTGGAATGCTTGAATATAATGACTTAAGTCTCTGGACTGCACCATTAAGGATTTTACTAGTTTGTGAAGAAACAGGTAAGTGGCCACATCCTTTTGTTGCAGTTCCCAGCACAATAAATTCAGAGCATCATTTACTGAAGGGTCAAGACCAACACTGCAGAAGTTAAACACCAGAAATAACGCAGCCTGTTTTGCCATGGCAGTCTGACCATTCCCATGTCTCACATGCTGTTGGATGCTGCAGAGCAATTTAACTGTTTGTTCTGAGTTGCTGAAGTGATGAGGGATGAATAACAGTAGTTGTCATACTTTCTTCCATTTGAATTGAATTTTACCACTGCAAATTAAGATCCAAAAGTTCATTTCAAAGCCATGACATATACACAGCTTTTTTTATAAGTTCTGTTCCTTGAGCCTCTTGAAGTATTTGTGCAGGATGACTAATAACATCCTCATTAAATTTTCCTTATTGTTCTATGAAGACTCAGTTTGAAGCCTAGTATTAGTTGTTTGGTTTGAATGGGTGTTACAGCTAAAATTTTTGCTCTCTTAAGTGAAATACATTATACTGAAAAACTGTAAAATGTGCTGTCACTGTAGGAATTTGTGAACAGCAGAACACTATTTTATAGTTCTAAAAACCTTTTGTTTCTTGGAATTCCATTTTATTGAAAGAGAAAGCAAGACAATCTATTGATTCCAGAAAATATTATCTGAAGGGTCAGTACAACAGGCCAGCTTCATTTCTCTTAAGTGTAATAACAATACGAAATTATCACCATAGAAAGAGAAATTAAGCCTGGCTTTTGTGTTAGTTCTTTTTCTGAGATCTGGGCTCTGATTCTAAGACTCCTGTGATCTTAAAATGTCATGCAGCATTATCCTACACAGAGCTCATGTGGAAATCTGCTGCAAATGAAATGCAGCTCCCATCAGTTGTTTCTGCTTTAGTTTCTAGAAGCAAAAGTAAACTCCAGCTCCTCCTCACAGACTTTGGAAATCAAATGTACTTGACCTGATATGTATACACTGAGGTTTGGACAAAGTGTGGAATAACTGTATTCTGTAATCCATTACAGATCATTTTGGGAAGGGATGCTGTATATCACAAAATAAGAAGTGATCAGAACATCTATAATTGAAGATAATTTTCCTTGATCTTCTAACTGGAAAACAGCATAGCAATTTCACTGACCAAAACACTTCAATCCTCAAAAGAAGAGAGACAAACATCCCAGTATTTGCAAAAGAGTACATGAAAATTTAAAACCTGATGCTAATGACTGAAGCACCCACATGTCTGAAGGGTACAAACATGAGTAAGGGACAGAGACACCTTTCATGTGAGAAAGGGCTGAGAGAGCTGAGACTTTGCAGCCCGGAGAAGAGAAGGCTCAGGAGGATCTCATCAATGTATAGAAATACCTGAAGGGAAAGCGCAAACAGAGCAGAGCCAGGCTCTTTTCTGTGATGCCCAGTCACCAGACCAGAGGCAATGGACACAAACTGAAAAATACTAGATTTTTTTCTGTCACACCCTCTTCTGCATAACAGTCAGGCTCATGGAAACTCCTTTCTTTGTCTGCTCACATTCTCTGTCAGTTCTTACTTTGGGCTTGATTCATCACCTGTTCAGGCTCTTGTTTTATCCTCTACTTGAGATAAATGGTCTCCTTAGGTGCTAATGTCTTCATGCTCAGTGTCAATCTTTCCTTGGTGACCTTGCTGAAATATGTGAGGAACCCATGGCTAGCTGTCAAGTGCTCATGACAAGTGCCTTTATGCTTGTATGTGCCTATAAATACATGTGTATATATATATGTATTCCTGCATATGTTAGCCATTATAATGCTTACATATTGGCCCAAATGCCCCCACAGCCTTCCTGTCCTCATCTCTACCTGTAACTAGATTTACTTGATGGCTGACTGTAAGTGCAAGGAATGAGAGTGTGCTCCTTTAATGACTTTTTGAAATGTCAGCAATAATGGAATCCAATCATGATCTACATCTCTCGGGATTCCTGTACCACAGACAAATGGCTTTTGCTCCTATATTGCTCAGTCCCACAGAGAAGGGACTTCTATTTTTAAGTAGAAATTAAGCAGAAGCCCACATATATTTGCACACTACTAAGTAAATGACATCCTTATTATTTAAACATTTCTTTTCCTTCCTTGTTCTCATCCTTCATTGTTATAGATTATCATAGGCTTTAGATTACTGTATTAATAATACAGTTGGGGTTTTAAGGCATCCAGAAGAAGTGATACAAAAATGTGATACTTTGCAAAAATCTATTTGTAACAGCTTTTTAGAAGCATGTGTGAGAGGACCATTGACATGCTGAGGAACTCTACCTGAATACTGATTTAAGAATTCTTCCCAGCATTTCCTTTTCTCTTGAGAGTGTAGGTATAGTTTCAGTCCCAACTACTGCTTATATGAAAAAAACCCACAAATGGCCTGGCTTTGTTTTTCCATCACAGATTTGGCTATTTTTGCTTTCAGCCATACTTATATCTCCATTATTACACCAGAACTTCTGAATGTTAAGAATAGTATTGACTTGGGAAACTAATCCTTCTTTTTAGTAAATACCACTTGAGACTCTAGAAGTTCTAGATTTCAATTTTTTTAATTGAAGTAATTGATATATATATACAATAAATTCGTCAGTTTTCTTTTCAAAAGACTATTCGAGCACTTGCAAGGATCAAGCCACATTAAGGGGAACCAAGATTTTCTTTTATAACCTTAGTAGTTTGTGTAGGCATGTCTCCTTCCCTGCTCAAAAAAAAAAAAAAAAAAAAAAAAAAAAAAAANNNNATTCCTCCCCCCCTGCAAAAAAAAAAAAAAAAAAAAAAAAAAAAACAAAAAAACACCAAAAAAACCCCTCTAACAAACAAAAGAAAAAACAACCCACCACACCAAAAAAATGTAAAGATTAACCAGGAAGAGGTGTTTGTGTTTTTTCTTCACAATTCTAGCAATTACTTTGCTGTTTTCTCATGGAATTTCTTTTGGAAGTTCATGAATCAGAACACAATATTCTGTATCTGAAGTGACTGACATCACTTCATTGCATCTGAGTAAATTTCCCCTTTTCAGATATGTCTGGCTTGGGGAACCTGTGGCTATCAAATCAGCCAGCAGGAAGTTTGAAATTATGGCTTTGTCTGTAGATTTTCATAATCCTGTGAAGACCTGATTGAGAAATAAAATTTACAATGTGAGGCCAGCAAGAACTGAAATTGAAATGATAATGGTATGGCAATTGTATATTAAAGTAGCTATGAAATTAGGACAACAATTGCTTAATCTTCAGCTGTTCCAGTCTGGTCAGAAGATGCTTCTTAATTCTAATTTGATACTCAGTTTTCCATCTTAGATTTTATGTTAAAAATTGTTTAATGTCTGAGATGAAGTGTTTACTTGTTCAGGGGAAAATGAAGTCTTCCACTTTGAAGTTTCCTTCTCAGAATGTAACCTAAGTCACAGTTCTCTTAGGACCCTTGAGACTGATATTTTTTTCTGAAGAAGAATCTCTGTAATATTGTCTTCTACAATATATATCTTCTTTGTATATTTAACACTGGAGAAATTTCTGTGTTGTTCAAAGCTACCAGTTTACAGAGCTACAAAATTTGCAAGCCTTGTATGCCCTGAATGGAACTACTGTGTGTACTCACCTACTACATGTACTCAGCTACACATGAGGTTGACACAGCCTAGAAAGTTCATGTTAACAGTGCACGAGGTCACAGCTGAAATTGTCATGGTGCCATCTGAAACACACATCAGTACAGTTCAGTGTCTTTATTTTACCATTTCCTGATTGCTTATTTCAAATTGGCTGGCTGGTAGTGAAGGATCCCTATCAAATATGTGTATGCAAAGCCAATCAGCTCCTCTGACCTCTCCACTTCTGTGGGAACAATAAGGTATTCTGTACTTTGAGAAATCAGATTTTTAATTTGAATATATAAAGAAAGTTAAACTCATTAAAATAAAATTTAAGAAAAACTTAAAGGTAACACCTCCAAAGAGGTAAAGGATTATTTTTTTTTCTTTTGTTTTTGTTTGGTTTGGGTTTTTTTGCTGGGCTTAATGTCTGGTGGTGTTGCAGATGGTCTTGTTTACAAGTAAAAATGGTAACTTTTGTTGTGAATCATGGAATCATAGAATATCCTGAGTTGGAAGGGACCCACAAGGTTTATCAAAGTCCAACTCCTAGCACTGCACAGGACAGTCCCAAGAATCACACCATCTGCCCGAGAGCATTGCCAAAGGGTTCTTGAACTTTGACAGGCTTGGTGCTGTGACCACTTCCCTGGGGAGCTGTTCCAGTGCTGAATCACCATCTGAATGAAAAACCTTTTCCTAAGATCTAATTTAAACCTCCCTTGACTCAGCTTCATACCACTCCCTTGGGTCATGTCACTGGTCACCACAAAGAAGAGATTAGTGCCTGCCCCTTCACTCCCCTGTGTGAGGTCTCCCCTCAGTCTCCTCTTCTCCAGGCTGAACACACCAAGTGCCCTCAGCCACTCCTCATGTGGCTTCCCCTCAAGGCCCTTCACCATCCTTGTTGCCCTCCTTTGGATACTCTCTAATAGCTTAATATCTTTCTTATATTGTGACACCCCAAACTGCACACAATGTCCAAGGTGAGGCCGCCCCAGTGCAGAGCAGAGTGGGACAGTCCCCTCCCTTGCCCAACTGGTGATGCTTTGCCTGATGCCCCCCAGGACAGGGTTGGCCCTCCTGGCTGCCAGGAGAGTCCATGAAAAGGGAGATACCTTATATGTAGCAAACATTTCTTAAAATGGTTTTTGTAATCAGTTATTTTAAAAATGAGGTTTTTTGTTGTTACTTTCAAGAAGGATACCAAAGGCCACTGTAAATTATGTGGAATCTTTACATTCTGGTCCTGATAATTTTAGGCATTCAGAAGCTCTGCTGAATATCTTTTAACAGCTAGTTTTCGTAGATGTTTTCTGAATTGGCAGTAATCCAACTCACTGACTCATGGTCTTAGAAAGTGCTATGGATGATTTGTCTAATGGCCCAGCATAGTGCTGCAAAGCAGAGTAAATCACAGCATGTAAGACTTGGATGTGTGACCAATGTGTTTTGTTCACTGGGTCAGTAAGTAATTAGAGGGAAGATTCAAGCCCTAGCACACAACCCAAGCTATCCTGAGAAGAAAGGTACTGCCACCACTATAAGCTCTATCAACCTTCAAATGTTTTCTCTTTGTCCCCTAATCTCATCTACACAAAGTCTTGCATTAACTGCAGTACTTACAGAAGCCATTCCTATTCACAAGTACAAAACCAGAAAGATCTGAAGAGTTACATATACTGTTTTCTTGCATTGTGAATCTGCCATCATCTCCCTTTTCTGTCTTCTGTTTCATTTACTGACATACAAAAAAAATTCTTTACATGTCTGCATGTGTGTACACTTTTAGGAATACTTGTATAGTCCACATAAGGAAGGTACCAGAAAGAAAATTCCTTTCAATTAGGTATATTTTTAAAATGTAAGATAGCAGTTTTCCCTATCTGTACAGAAATTTAAGGAAAGCTGTAATATATACTTTTTTGTGAGGGTTGTTTGATTACTTTTTGAATGCTGTGTTACAGCATATACCTCAGTGGGAAAGGGAATGAGAAAGGTCTTTAAGCCACATATGTCTTCAGTCTAATATGGTAGGAATAATCTGCAAGTGGAGGTTTTAGAATTAAAATGTATAGTGTTCTAAAGCAAGGGCCATATTCTTGCAGCTGGTCAAAATGTGTGACAAGAGCCTGGTATAGATCCAAGAGAATCTCTCCAGTTCTTGACTGCCAGAAGTACTGAGGAACTGATGTCGCAGTAAACCTTTTTCTTCTTTTACCTGAGCATGGAGGGATCGCCCTTTATATCTGGACTAGTTTCTCACAGGGAAAGTTTGCCTCTGTGTCTAAGAAAAGAAAGAACAGCGCATACAGTGTTGGATTGTTTTCTGCAAGAATTCTTCCTCATCATTTCTCTTTCTGGATGCTGTTTGTTACAGCCAGCTTGATCAGGCATTCTAGGCATGGCTGCTCTGAGTTCATGGGACACCACTTAACCATTTCAGAGCAGCTGAGAACTGAACCTGCCTGATGGCCACGTCTTTTTTGTTTCCCTGACACTTGCTTAGACCTCCAGTTTCCTTTCCAGACCTAGTTCTTTTTGATTGCTAGGGAGAATAGGTACATTCAGGTTTTCTTTTCTTCTTCTTATAAAACCAATGACACTAAATGGCCACTTATCTGCATTTGGAATGCATGTCCTTGTTTTCTCTGTTGCTCAGTTAGGAAAAGGTCAATTTTTAATTGAAGGTGTTTACTCAGTGCTGTCTATTGGAGGCTGTCTTTTGGCCATTTTATTACTAGTGCCATTTTTTCTGTTAATGATATACACTTTCCACGTGAGAGCTTTTGTGCAGAGGTAGACAGTGAGTTATTCATTACCTTCCACTTTTTAAGAGGCCTGCCCCTTGGCAATAAATAGTGATATTTTATACTGGTATTTATTGGTACTGAGCAGGACTAACTTCTTGCAGATCTGTTGTTTCCAATACATGAAGGATATTCCGTGATTCTCTGTCCATCAAGTTTTACATCTCCATAGTTGTTATTCCTTATGGTATTTAGGCAACCTAGTAGGCTTTTGGCATTACTATCACTTAGTCAGTCCTGCATTAGGCTTCAGTAGATTTGTGTGGTGAATCTATAGGTGTTGGTTACCTCTTTTCTTTGTAGAACCAGGTCTGTTAACTCACTGTCTCCTTATCACACAGTCCCTTACAACATGCAGAGTAGGTTTGCTTCTGGACAGTCTCTCTCCCAGCCCTATGTGCACTATGGAAAGCTGGAGAGTTTCCTACCCTGACTGTGTTGCTTTACCCTTATCCAGTAAGGTGAGAACACTGAGAGAATAAATTCATGTCAACCTTTTCTTGATGTCATAGATGCCTCAGTGAGCCTGTCTTCTCAAAGATTGATTTCATTTTGCACTTTTTCAAAACACAATCTTGATGCAATCTGCTTCAAGATGCTTACTGCTTCTTGGAGATTGTAATAGCGCCTCTGAAACACTGCTAAAATAGCTTTCTTTTGTTGTGTGAGATGATGCTGGCATTGTTTCATGAATAGCATGGATTTGATAGCACATTCTCAATAAATGATTATGAATTCTTGACAAGCTTCACTGGACATTATTTTTTGTCATCAAAATTAGAAATAATTAAAACCAGAGAAGATTCGTTCTTGGAATATTTCCTCAGTCCTCACTCACTTGCACTTCATTATCAGTTGGAAATTACCCGTAAAAGAATGAGCAAAATGTGGAAAATTAATTCCACAGAGCTCATAAGGATGGCTTTCATGCTGAGGTTTTTTAAGAAACAGAAAACTATTTGCTGTCTCTGTAGCAATCATATAAATCCTGTTGAGTCTGGATACCCTGTTGTGGATACATCAAAATATGCACTCATATGCTGCTCCAGGTATCTCAGTGTAACATTTAGCCTCCTGCTAATGTTCCCGGAATATCCATTAGACATGCACTCACTGAAGCTGACTCTGCAACTAAATTTTATTCATCATTGCCTCAGTTCTGGTAGCTTCAAATTGCTTAGTTTCTACCATATAAAAGTACTAGCAGAATTGGCAGAACAGATGTTTACTTTTGGAAGACAGGGGTTTCGATACGTATTTAGATGTCGTTTAATGTGATTAAGTGCATATCTTCCCTCCCCTTCCTCTTTTAGAGACCATTGATTTAAGAATCAGGTTGTACAATGTTTTTCCACTAATCCTTACATTTTATTGTCTTGTAATAAATGCACTTTGTACACACTACTTAAATATTCATTAAATGAATGACAAAAAGCAGAACAGACTGGGGCTGTACAGGCTAGTAGTTAGGGCACCCAGTAGGGAAGCAAAACAGCATCATTTTATTTCCTGCTCCAATGAATACTTAATATGAAATCCTGAAATATTCATTGGTAAGTGGAAATGGTATCTGACCACGTAAGAAGTAACATCTTAGATTGCCTGAAGTTAAATTGAAGGCACTCCTACAATGAGCCTGAGGAATAAAAGGTCCAACATCTGGCATCATGGATAATCAGCTGGTCCTTAGGAAGTATTGAAAGAAAACTTGCCAACAGTGCTATTGCAAAATGTTTTTCTGAGATTTTTTTTTCAGGAGTTGGAAGTAATGCATGTTTGTTATGAAATAAGAAGTATAACTTATTTCCATTCTATTAGGCCTGATGAGACCATGCAAAAAATTATTAAAAAAAAAATAAAAGAGAGATGTTTTCTTTCAGAACAGCTTGGTCAGTACCAGAACTAAAAAAGAGACTCTGCATATTAAATAGCTCCTACTTGTCATCTTTTCTAAAAGAAATAATGACATTTTCAGTGTGCTATGAAGTGATGATCACTAAATTCATTTATTTTGGTGGGGAATTTGTTATACTCTACATTAATATTTTGCTCCATAAAGTACAGAACAGCAGGCAACATAAAATAGTGAAGTAGAGAAGTCCAGGCTTTCTGTGAGGGCTGAATAGGTGGTAACTCATGAAAATGTGTTGCTCAGTACAATCCAGGCCCTAATAATGAAGTGGCTATTCAGTTACTAGGAAGATGCAAGTGGTAGAAGGCCGTAAATGGATGGCCATGTCACAGAAACTGCCACCAAAATTGCCATTAGATGGAAGCCTTTGTTGGTAGCTTCAACTGAAAGGTCAAATCTTAAATGGACAAAGAAATTAATCTAGTGTCCCCTTCTTGCCTGTTGATAGTAATTAGTCTGATGGATATTTCCCTCCCTTTTACTGATCTGAGGTATTTGCACTCTGTGGCATTTTAAAAAATTCGCATCCCGTGTAAGTTCTCATATGTTTGGAGCACTGTTAAGGTGAGAAGCTTGCACTGTACAGTTCTGCCAGCCAAACACATCTATTCCTTTTTGCTCAGTACAAAACACAGTATACAGTTTTTATCCTCTATAAACAATTGGGGGAAATGTTTTCTATAGCACAGGTAGTTAGCCTTTAAACAGTACACTATTATTTGAAAGGAATGTAGTCATTTGCTTCACATTTTTTCTTCCTTGGAAGTAGCCTCTAAAAGGTTTAAAACAAAGGTGCTTGTCTGCAAATGTTTGTTGGTATCATATAAACATGTCTAAAATTATAGCTTTTCATGACTTTTTTAGAATTCTGTATTCAGGTCATTATTATTTATTGAGAAAGCATCATTTATTGAGGAGTTTCTTAATCTTTGATTAGCTGATAATGATCTAGGTAATGATCTATTCTGTCCTCCCAGTAAAATTTGGTTACAAAATTAGCCTATGTTTAGTTACCATGGCAATAAGATTTTTTTAATATAGCTTTGTTCTTTTCCCTTTTTATTCTTTTAATGAACAAATGTATGCTTCAAGACTTTTTTTAAGCCTTCATATGAACAAAAACTTCATGTGTAAAATATTCACAAATTCCAAATGAAATACTGTATTAGTGTGGTTGAGAAGACATATTTGCAGATACATCTTTTTTCATATTTGTAAGTGCCTTCCTTTTAAGCTATTGATCTAGGGAATAAATCTCTAAAAAAAAAAGTGCCAAAATAGGTTATTTATTGAAGACATTAATGAGTTGATTTTGTCTTCCTCTTTCAAATACCTTCTAATGAAAAAAAGAAATTCTGACCTCTCCCTCTCCAACTCTTAAGGGCACAAGTTGTTGATTTTTTAATCATAGAATCATGATTGAGTGATAACTAAACACGGACATGCATTGATAAAATTGCAATAATGGTAATTTTTCCCAGAACTGAGTACTTGGTGCAAATCTGTAACAACCATAGAATGTGTACTGGAGGGAAACTTGAGAGGTTCATCTTGTCTGACTTCTGCTTCAAGGGTCAGTTAGTTATTTCTTTGGGATGTTCACTTTTGTCACTCTTGATGACCTATGGTCAAAACTCCACATTTTCTTAGGGATCAAAAAGAAACAGAGCAGGTAGATCCAAATGATTGAAGCATGAATATGGTAACCTCAGATTTATATTATTTATCTATGCCTGCATGTTGGGGAAGCTGAACAGATTATACACTTCTGAGGATCTCAGAAAGAGACAGCAACAGGGAGAACAGAAAGGAAGAAGGGGCATTACTGATGGACAGAAGTGTAGGAGTCTTCTCTATTAGAGAGGTAGTATTTTCTATGTGTCTTAGTTTAAAGACATATACTGGGGTGAGGACACCAACAAATTCACCTTCCCTTTTAAAAACCTCTCCCCATTTCACCAATACAGACAGACAAAACACAAGGAGATATAAGTGAAAAAATGACAGTTTACTTATAAGAAATATGGCAGGAACAGCAACAATACAAATAGAGTAATTCAAACCAACAACAAAGTGAGATCACTTCTAGTCTCCTCCACCCCCACACCAAAATTCCAGCGACAAAAGCAAAACCTGGGAAAAACTGTTTGTCCACAAAAAAAAAAAAAAAAAGAGTTATACTGTTAACTGCTCAGTTCATGTCCTGGATGGGCTCCGGTCCTTTTCAGCTTGGCTGAAAATTCACAGGCTTTTGCTGGAGAAGGTGGCTCCTCATGGCCTTCCACTCCAAGGTGTGTGGA
This sequence comes from Campylorhamphus procurvoides, assembly GCA_013396655.1. NCBI lineage: Eukaryota > Metazoa > Chordata > Aves > Passeriformes > Dendrocolaptidae > Campylorhamphus > Campylorhamphus procurvoides. The sequence continues at coordinate 156,295 of WBMV01006684.1, read as the reverse complement.
GCTGTGTGGCTGGCAGGGCTCCTGCCGCTGCTCCTTTTTATTTATCCCATGCTGGGGAAGGGAGGTGGCTCCCAGATGGATAGAGTTCTGCTTCTGCCCCTGCAGCTATGACTGTTGGGTGCAGCCCTTCCTTCTGCCCTGCTGTGGTGATGGGTTCCCTCTTAAAGGAACAGTTTCTCCAAAACAATGTTGGAAAAAGGGAATAAAATACAAAACCTGCTTTAACCATGACATTATCCATCATCCCACAAACGACAAGGTTAAGGCAAATTCAGATTAAATTTTGAGTCTTACGTGCATTTTAAACCTAAATATGGATACAGTGCTAACAACTATTAATTAAGTAATTGGAGTTGTTTTGGAGGATTCAGAAACAAGATGGGCATCATGTAGGAGGGGAGTGGTATGGACAGAAGTAGGAAATGACAGGCAATGTGAAATTGCAGAAGTAAAAATATTTCATTGAATTTTTGTGATTTAAGGGATCTGTCACTGAATGCTGAGGCCTGGACTTTGGTACAGGAAAAAAACATTTCAGGTAAAAATGAACGCTGATCTGTAAAGAAAAAGTAGCATTGGCTATGCCACTGGGAATAGCCAAGAAACTCTCATGCATGCCAGATCTCTTAGTTGACAGACCTGATGGCAGCAACTGTATTAATGTTTGAGTTCAAACAACGTACAGACTTTGGATGTGAATTTGCTGACTGTTCCTGCTTACCATGCTTTGAGTTGTACTGTGAAGATGTTCCAGACTGAGTAGACTGAAATAAAATCTAAGGTGTGCTCCAGCCATGAGCCATGTCCACTCTGTTTACTAGAATAGAGGTCGACTGATTCAAAACCTTCAAAATTTAAATACTGTGGACACATATTACGTTCTCAGCACCAAATAATCACTCTACAATCTCTCCTGTTGCACAGGCCTACTTTTCAATGTAGATATAGCCTGCTAGATCTCTATTTCTGTCTGATCTGTTTACTTACAGGTGAAGGAGGAATGAACATCATATTTCAATTAACCTTTTTTTTTTCAGGTGGCCCATTAATAGTAAATCACAGCCTGTGCACCTCCTATCTGCCCAAATACTGTGAAAGAAGTTTAATAGCAGGACCTCATCACAACCACTTAACCCTTAAGGTAAGGATAAGAGAGAAAATTGTTTAATCTTACTCAAAGTACAGGAAGTCTCCTTTATAGAGATTCAAAGGAAACAAAATGGAGCGGGTGCTAAAGATTTTCCCCGTTATTCACTAGAATTTTTTTGCCTCCTGTTGGAATTTGGCCAAGTGGCAAAATGGCATTGTGATAAGTTGGTCCCTTAATGGATTTATTAGGAGGCTAATCAGATGCTTGAGATGGACTTTATTAGCACAGCTTTAATAACTGAGCTCCTTAACAGTAAGAAAACAGTATTTTTGTTACCAAGCTTGCTTTCATCTTGTAAACACAGGGAAAGCATTCTTCAAAAAATCTGCCTGCTTTCTGATAGCTTTCTCCGTGATTTTTCATGAACTCTGTCACACTGAAGGTGAAGCTGTTTAATTTATTTCCAGTTCCTAATTCAAATACTGCATATAGCAATATTCTCACTAGCAAGCCATAACACCCTCCTGTAAAAAATGGACTCCTGTTCCACTTAAAAAATGTCCTGAGGCTGAGACCCAGCATGAGACTGTAATTATTTGGGACCTCTTTGTCTTCCCACTGGCTCCTCCTAGTGTGAGAGGTACCAGCTTTTTCCCTTCCTATGTGTTTTCTTGTGATGGCAGAAACTCCTTTTTGTTTTGCTTAAAGGAAAACAAACAAACAAAAGCAACAAACACCCTCCACCCCCAGCACTGATATACCTGGAGGACAAAAAAGTATTTTGTTGCTGCAGCCTGCTTCAAATGGGAAAAAAGGGAAGAGGTAAATCTGCCTTTCTCCAGAACAGCTTGGGCCACGGGCTCCCAGGGAACATCCTGGAGTGTAGGGCAGGATGGGCTGAGAGAGTTTATGTGAGGACCCTACAGTTTATGCTCTCCATGGAAATACAGTGTCAGCAGGGAATGTGCTTGTTAGCAGCCTTAATAGGATCTTTTTTTCCTCTCTAGATGAATTTTTTCTATTAATAGTTATATGATATATATTAATTCTATCCTAATAGGATTTTTTGTCTCTTACAGCAGGTGCACAGTGGAAGAAAGGGGAAAATTTTACTTCAAGGCTTTGGCCAGTTGAAGATTCTGCCCCGATACTACGAAGTCCTCCCTGTGTCCCCAGCCCTGAATGAGGAAGATGATCCTTAAAGAATGTATCTCCTTTTGTCCATCCTGTCTGCCCATCCTTTGTTGGTGTAGGTAAACTTAGGTCTGGAGCTTTTGTCCCAGCTCTTGTATATATCCAGTAATTGATTGTTTTTCAGAGAGCAGCAGAGGATGCAAAAGACCTTTTATTGCAATAGCAACAACCTTTCCCCTTCAGTCTGTGTTTTCTGAATCCTCAAGCCACCAAGCAAGACAAGACTTTTGTTTCTGTACAGGACAGAATGAATGACAGAAGTTATTTTTGTCTCAAGTGGTAAGGAGAAGTGAAAACAGTTTGCTTATCCTGCTAACATAAGACTTGGGTTTGTGTCAGCAGAGCAGGACTGAAGTTAACTGTGCAGTGCTTTGAGAACCCATGTGAGAACTTCTTTCAAACACTGACATCCAGACCTTGTGTGAACCTCATTATGAGCTCCCTTGCACTGGGAGGACTGTGTTTAAACCTCTGAGGACTTACATATGCTGCCTTTAGCTTTCTGCCTGAGGTGCTTGCCCTTTCAGTCTTTGAGTGAGAATGTGCATACAGGATGATGGCTGAACCCTCAAAGTTACAGGGGTCAGAATAATATACTGCTGCCTGTAATGGGGCCTTGTGCTATGAATCAAGGCCTTGTAAAACAGGGCTTATGTAACTGCCATAAAAGAAGAACATGGAACATTTTGTTACAAATTTTCTCCCAATCTGACCCAGAATTCTTGATTCCACTTCCCCTGTTTGAGGTTGTGTCTTCCCAAAGGGACATACAGATGACCTGTGTGGTTGAACCCAAGTCCCAGCTCAGCCAGCACACACAGTGTTTTGCACTCAAGGTGTCTGGAAATTTGCAGAAAGCAGGATGGGACTCACCTCTTGTATACCCTATTTATCACCCTGGAGGAGAAATCCATGCTTGCTTCTGAGTGCTTCCTCATGAAGTTCGTAGTTGACACCAAACTTGAGTGGCACCAGCTGGTATGCTGCTATGCAGAGGTGTGTAGACAGGCTGAAGGAATGGGACAATTATGACCTAATGAAATTGGGCAAGGACAAATGTCTAGTCCTGAGAAGGAAGTAGACCTTTCTGTGGCACAGACTGGAGATGTCAGACCGGGCAGTAGCTGTGTGGCAAAGGCCCTGGGGATGCTGGCGGGACATGGGCTGACTGTGAGCCAGCAGTGAGGACAAACAGGTTCTGCGGCTGCATCAGCAGAAGCACAGCCAGTAGGCAGAGTAACGGATTGTCTTTCTCTATCTAGCCCTTATTATATCACATTTGAAATACTGTGGGCAGTTTTGAGCACCTCGGTACAAAATAAACTGGAGTGAGTTCTGCAGCGTTTGCTTTGTCTTGAATTGCTGTCAAACTGAGTCTTGTGATGCACCAATGGGATGGGCTCAGTTGCTCAGTAAGGTGGCAGCATCTACCCCAGCCCTTGCAATGGCCTTCAGTCTTCCATTTCACACTTCCCACCCTGCTATCTCACTTTTGCATTTTGAAAGCTGCTTCCCCAACTCCAAAGCAAAGTGGGATCTCTGGGAAAATGTTTTCAACAAGGCAGGATCTTTAAGGAAATGCTGTCGTTTCTCAGTTTGCCTACATATATCAGTTTGGCTGTAGTCAGAATTTGGATGCTGCTATGAAAGGATGGGCCTGAAAGAATACTTTAAGGCTGAATAATGCTGTGAGGACTGAAATTTCAAAACAGCTGCTTCAAAGTTTTAAAAGCTGTGGGTCAGGACTCAGACAATCATGACATGAGTTTGGTAATAGGAGTTACTTACCATGATGCATTTAGATGTGTTAAAACACATTCAGATATATGCCTTATGTCAATACCCTTTTGACCCTTAAGCCTTTCTGGCCCATTTTCAAGCTTCTCACAGTAACCAGAAGGGTTAGGAATAATAAAATTTGTTTGTTTGTTTTCTTTCCTGGCTTTATTTTTTAAACTTAATTTAAATTGGTAGTAATGTCCTGGTGTCTTCAGACACTATGAAATCTAAAGGGTTTTTTTTTAGATAAAACCCTTAAAAATCTAATTAAAAATCTAAAAACTGAAATCTATGAGCTAGCAACACCAAAAATTGGATAAAAAATGTTGCAATTAGTCTTATTTTATATATAATTTATATGGATGTCCATTATAATCCTTATGTCTATAACCATGGTTCCTCTTAATTGACTGCTTAGCAAATGATTATCCTGGTAATTCCTGGGGTTTAATATCTATAATAAAATGTTCTCGTTCTCTTTTCTGAGAAGTTCATTGGCTTCAGTAAGTGTGGCAAAATCCTCTCCATAACACAGAAAAGTAGGTCTATTAGTGAAGATTTTGCACCTAAGTAGCAGACTGTAGTGAGAATTTAAATTTTTCAGTTTCCAGGGTGAATTAGTATTTGAAGATTTATGCTTAGAGTCATATATACATCGGTTTATATCTGATGCCAAGCTGCAGGAAAATATTCCTGACAATGTTTTCCTTATGCCCTGCACTGACTGATTGAAATTTACAGCTGACCTCCCTGACAATAATTCTGTCAGAGGATCAGTCCTTCAGGCAAATTGTCAGCTCAGACACAAAAATGTGAAATGGAAGAATGCAAAAAACCTTTTGCTTTAAAACTGTAGAGAAGTAAGTTTTCTCTGTTAAAGCTTATACCGTGGGCTTCTTTTGCACCTTTCTCCTTTGCCATTTTTCTTCCAGCTGAGGAGGGGAAAATTTTATTTTTCTTCTCCCAGAGCATGTCCAATCATACTAAACTGCTTTTGTACTAAATGCCAAGGACTCATTACTGTTCTTGAAAATTTGTCTCTATAATGGAAATTTGTGGTCTCTGAGAAAGTTTCAGTTAGTTCCCAATTCTAGGTATCCGAATTACTTCAAGATATCAAAATAGAAGTGTTTCATTATGAATTAATCTAAGGGAAAGATTATTTTCATTGCAGGGTTTTACTGGTAGGTCATGACCCTTAAGAGTTTTATGGTCATCAAGTACAATGTGCTGTAAAATGTGTCAGTGATTCAATAGGACACACTTTTTTATTAACAAATTGATATATGGGACAATTTTACAGGCATTATGTTGCTGAAGGTGCTATTTTTTAAGCTGGAAAATACATTCAGCTGTATAACTATGTTCTGCCTTGTGATTCACTTTCAATATAATTAACAGTTTACTTCTCTACCCATGCCCTCTGTTGGCTGTTGCTTTGTCCTGTAGAATAACTACCTTGTATCAAAGATCAGGAAGATGAAACCAGAATTTAATGAATAATTAACACAGAGATTTCATAGGTAAAGTGCCTTGGAAGCCCCAGAGATGAAAAGTACCATGGAGAAGCACTATCCTGACAGTTAGGGTGAATTTATGTTGAGCACAGACATGATCTCAGTTCAATTCCTGCTTCTTTTGGACCTTTCTCAAGCAGTTACAGGTAATTTATTTAGACTCAGGTCTTTGTATCTTGTCCCTGTAACAGACCACTGCCCTCTTGAAGGTGTTCTTCACAGAAACAGTCAGGAAGATGAAATAAGATCCCTTATGGCCAAAAAGCTAACAGAAAACTCTGCCAGGCAAAAAAAGCAACAGACAATGCACTCAAATTTTTTTATGGCCAAAAAGGGAAGATATTATACATGCATATATATGTATATGCATATGGAACTATTGTTAGGTCAGTGTATACCTTAAAAATTAATCAAAACACATTAAACATTTATTGTTAGTCCAATTACTGTAATACCAGTTGATTAAAAAAGGAAATAAATGCCTCTTAATACACTTACATATAAAAGCCTTCAAATATGAATCCCTTTCTATGGACAGTCATGCTTTTCCTTCGAACTTAGCTTGAACAGTGCAGGCTGACAGCTTCCTGACTCCTGGAGCAGGGCGGCAGAAAGTGCCATGACAAAGCCCCAGCATCTTGCTGTCCTCAGCAGGAGGAGAGTGATACTCCTGGTGGGGCTTTCTTCTCCTCAGTGTTTTCCTTCTCCTGGGCTGCCAGCTGCAGCCTGGCAGTGGCCCCCAGCCACACACAAAGGGCTGTGGTTTGGCAGGCAGTGACTGGGGGACAGGGGCTGTGTATGTGCCACCCCGTCCCCATCAGGACCACCCCCAGAGCTGAAGCTGGAGCAGGGGGGCCTCAGTCACTGGCACCAGCACAGGGCTTAAACCAGCTCAGGTTCTTGTTCTTCTTTTCTCTCTGTTTTATTTCATTCTGTAGTTAGTTTTTCACTAGAAGACTTGGTACTGAGCCACAGATTTGTGATTAATTCAGGTTTTGCTGATCTTGGCTTATACTTCTGGCCAGTCTCTTCGTTTGTCAGCAGCAATGTTTATTTCATTATCTGATTTAAATACTGTCAAGACTTGCTCAGGAAGCACAAACACTGCTTAGGTAGTTCACAATATATCACAAGTGATATTGATAATATAAAATCTAAAGACTGTGTTTCTAATATGAATAATTTATTTCATGTCACCCCCAAACCAAAAATTGCTTACAGTAGTGATAATGTCTTTCCTCTAGGGAAAAGTTTGGTGGAAGCCAAACCTTTTCAGGAAGCTTTCATTTGACAGCTGGGTGCATTATGGGGAGTCAGCCTGGACGGGAGGCCACTGAAATAGCTGTAGAGTTTGGAAGCCTCCCCTGTGCTTGCAACAGGTCACACACATGGGAAAAGCCCTGGTTATCTTTTAGTTTTGCAGTCACCATGCGGGAAGGTGAGATACTAAGATGCTGCTAAAAGCACTGGGCCTGATGAGAAGGGTCTCCAATTCCAGGGACACCATTAGATGGCCCAAAGATATTCCTACCAACAAATACTGTCACCTGAGCTCACCCTTCTACCTGTTTTATACAATAGTATCAACACAGTCCTTTATACCATATTCATATTCAAAATTACCTCCTTGTTTGCCCCTTCTGGCCTCAGGAAAAAACCTTAGTTCCATATACAGGCTGCGGTTTCTTCTGTTATCACAATTTTGAATGCAACAGTATGAATCTTGAACTGACTCTTCTGGAAACTTCACTGACTTGGAAATTGTGTCCTGAAGATTGGTGCTTAATTAATTTCTTCCAAATAATGAAAATAAGATAATTTGTTTGTTTCATGGCACAGAAAGACCTAGCTAAATTTCCTGCTTTATGTAGTTCAGTGTTGCATGGAAGGTACTTATCCAGGCTGTAGAAGACTCAGTTCTCCTTTCTCAACGAAAAAGGTCTTCAATTCCATCTCTTCTCAGTTCCATCTCCTTGGAGAATGTCCCACCACTGGACTGTTAGGGAGTTAGAAAAAGAGTTAATTTCTCTGCCCTAGGAGTTCCATCACTGACATGAAGTACTTGACTCCTTTGTGCCCCTAAATGTGTCATGATTGTGTATCCTACATGGCTTTCTGAACTTCCTGTATGTGGGAGAAGGCCTAACTTTGATTTCTGCACCTGGATGGGTAACACATTTATAAAACATTCATCACCTGAAATTAATAGAGAGATCTATGGACTACCAAAGAGATCTTTATTTTTAGTATGTTTATTTGAAATATGGGATAAACATCAGAAATCACAAATCTGAATCAATAGAAATCAGTTGTATGAATATGTATAGGGTATGTGAAAGAACCTCCATAAATTTTTCTTGATTTGCATATTATGTTCATAAAGTACATGTATTCTGGTGCTCTCTTGAGTCAACAGTTTCATGTGACCAAATGAAAAGGGATTAAGTGGAAAAGAGATTATTTAATTTATTGATTTATCTTCATTGTTAATCTTGCCAAAGCAGATTAATGACTTTGGTGACTGATAGAAACTTCAGAGCCCTGGAATTCTGTTTTGAGGAGGGAAAATTACCCTGAAAGATATATATATATATATAAAGAGTGAAACATGAATAAGAGAGTGAGATTTTATAACACAATTTGCTCATTTTCCTGTGCAAATAGTTCTGTTGACTTTTGCAAGACTACTACAAAGTGAAATCAGTAATAATAGCTGTAAGTTTCTAAAGAATTAATCTCTTCCTGCAACAGAGAACTGTCCTTTCTCCTTCTGTGTTACATAATACAGTAAATCAACATCCTTTTCTAATGGGTTTTTTGTTCTGTGAGGGTTTATTTATGACTGACTTACGCACTTAGAGGAGTACGTCTAATGATAAGGATAGGCTTTGGTGAGATATTGGGAAGAAATGCTTTACTGTGAGGGTGGTAAGACACTGACACATCTTGCCCAGAGAAGCTGTGGATTCCCCATCCCTGGGAGTGTTCGAGGCCAGGTTGGATGGAGCTTTGAGCAGCCTGGTCTAGTGAAAGGTGTCCCTGCCCATGGAAGGGGATTGGGACCAGATGATATTTAAGTGCCTTCCAACCCAAAGCGTTCTGTTCTATTCACAGTGCTGACCCCCAGGGCTGGCACACTGACAGGCTGTCCCAGCTTCGTAAGATGGTACCGTGGCAGATTCCAGAGTTTTGTAAGACTGTCTCTCGTAAATGTTCTTTCTGTCCCTTGTTGCTCACGCCTATTCCATAACTGTTTCTCTCATGCTTTTCAACTTTTATTATTGAAGAAAGGGAAAATGAACCAGACAGCTACAAACCCTGATGTCTGGATTCAAAAGTGTGCCACACTTGAGTAATTCTGATGAAAATACTAATTGAGGAGTTGGAGGGGAAAAGGGGTAAAATGCACGTAGTTTTCCAAAATGAGATAGATTATCCCATGCTGACAGCAGTGGGGGCTGGGGGATTGGGGAGGGCCCTCTGAGGGGCGGCTGGGGCTGCCCTATGCCAGACACAGCTGGTTCCAGCCAGTTCCAGCCGGTTCCAGGCAGCTCTGACCCACCCATCGCAGGGCATGGACAAGCCCACGGCCAAGGAGGATTTGCCTTGGGAAAAATATAGTTAAGAAAGAGCAAAAAATGCCACAGGGAGAGGAGGAGGGAACACAAGGTCAGAGGAAGAGCTCCATGGCAGAGCAGTTATCAAGGCTGCAGCCCATGGGAGATCCCTTGCCAAAGCAGGTGGGTGTAGCCTGAAGCAGCGCCAGCCCTGCATGGGCTGACACTGGAACAGAGGAAAAGGTGAGAGGGAAGGAGTGGACAAGAGGAGCTGTTATGGACTGACCCCAGACACCATTCCCCATCCCCCTCTGTGGCTCAGGGTGAGGGAAAAGGTAGAAAAGTTGAGAGTGAAGGAGGTAACTGTAGATGTGGAGCAAGCCTGGGGAGAGTAGGTGGAGACTAGGAGGAGGGTGTTGCTTTAATGTCCCGTTTCCTCCCCCTGTCCTGCTGACTGGAGAGGGGAAGGGAAAGGTGAGCAGCTGGGTGGATGTTTGGCTGTTAGCCAAGGTTAATCCAGCACACAGACTGATCTCATAGCTTCCTTTAATAATATGTTCTTACCTTTAGTAGCTAGAGTTAGAGCTTGATGTCCTGGAAAAACCCTGTTAATCTCACCTTTACATCAATTTGTCATTTTAGTATGCAGAAATCCAGTTTGGATTCTGAGAGCAAGGGAAGCTGTTACTGAGACTTTTTTTTCATAGAGTTGTATGATGGTTGAGCTTGGAAGTGACCTCTGGAGGTCATCTGGTACAACATACCTGTTCAAGCAGGGTCCCCTAAAGCTGCTTGCCCAGGACCGTATCCAGATGGCTTTTGAATATCTCCAACTATGTGGAGATGCCACAACCTCACTGGACAACCAGTGCCAGTGCTTGGTCAGTCTCACAGGAGAATTGTTTCCTTATGTTCAGACAGTACCTCCTGTGTTTCAGTTGGTGCATGTTGCCTCTAGTCATGCCACTGGGCACCACTGAAAAAAGCTTGGCTCCATCTTCTGTTCACCTTCCCTTCAAGCATTTGTATACACTGATGAGATTCACCCCTGAGGTTTCTCTTCTCCAGGTTGAACAAGTACAACTCTACTCCTCACAGAAGAGGAAAAGCTGACAGTGCCTTTATCATCTTTACAACCCTTTGCTGGAGTTTTCATTATGTTCGTGTCTCTTGTGTACTTGGGCAACTCACAACTGGACACTCAGGTGTGTATCTCAGGTGTGACCTCACCAGCACTGAGTGGAGGGGAACGACCATCTCCAAGAACTGCTTGTAGCACTCTTCCTAATGCAGGTGAGAACACCATCAGCCTTCTTTGCTGCAAGGGTGTGTTGCTAGCTTATGTTCAATGTCCACCATGTCTCCCTGATCCTTTTCTGCAAGGTTCCTTTCCTACTGGTGGTTCCGTAGCACACAATGGTACCTGGGATTGTTGCTCTCCAGCTGCAGGATCTTGTACTTCCCTTTGTTCTTCATAAGGTAGCTCCATCACCACGTTTCTCCAATCTGAGCTCTGGATGGCAGCACAAACCTTTGGCGCTTCTTATGTGGAAAGAAAAAGCATCAAACCTGCTAGAGCAGTCAAAGTGGGCAGCTTTCACTGGGCAGAGAATTTTCCACTGCCACACATGGCAGACCCCATTTGAAGTTCAGTTATATAAGATTTAGAAAGTTTTAGGTAAGATTTAGTTTTGCCTAGAGTAATTTTTTTTGTGCTGTCTATGAAAAAAATCAAATATTCATCTGGCAAAGGGTCTATATCACAATTCACCCAGTTGAGTCAGGGAGCTTAAATGAGAAAGTCAACTTCTACCTTTACAGAAATACAGCCAGGAAAAATGTAGACGTAAGAAACACACCTGATGTGAGTTGCATACCAATTATGCTGAAGCAGAAGTCACCTTGTCTTCTAGAATAAGCTGGCAACTTTAGTTAAAGACAAATTAAAAAAAAGTCTTTGTGTTTGATTTTGTAGGAATTGTTTGCATATGGAAAATTGCAAAGGGAATATTGACATGACAACAACTTTATGTGTTGATATCAGCTTGGTGAAGAGAATTTTGATAATTAATCATATAGCTCTTAAATTCACATGTTCAGTAGACAAATTAAAATTAAATTCATGCAGAATAAGGTGTCTCTAAGGAGTTTTTCTATCACTAGTGCTCCTGGACATCGTGAATTCTTTCTGCTAGGATATGTTAAGGTAAACTAGGAAGCCAGACCTAGACATTGAGTAGTAAATGTGGTACTTGAGTCCCACAGTATTTGCAATAACTTTATTCTGTGTGGTCAGTGACAAATCCAGCTGGTGTAGCCAGCGTTGTGTGAGCCCTGTCTAATCTCCTTCTAGTTGGACAACAGCAGAGAGACTCCTTACTTTTGAGGGAGTCTCTTCCTGTTCTAGAGGAGTTTCCTAAATCTTGTAAATAAATGTGCATAACTAAGGCAGCTCCACCGTGGTGACAGATTGGATGTGGAGGCGGCTCTAGGTCTCCTCAGCAGTGTACAGATGACTTGATCCAATCAAGATCCTTGTTTAGGAAATTAAAGGCTGCCTTAGAGGGGTGGAATGCTTGCAGAATGGACAAGGACTGTGAAGAAAATAATTCCATTCACAAAGGTAACTTAGAGTCCTAAATTGTTGGGATGCTTTTCTCGTGGGAAAGAAAAGGGAGTCTTTGACCAAGGTTGGCAGATGGGTGCTGTAAGATAAATAACCTTGCAGGCCCATGAGAACCTGGAAGCAGGCTGGATGAGGTCATACAATTAGCTGCCTTCAGTTAATAACCAATGAGTATTTGTTTATGTCTATTTGCACCAATGGTCTTAATGCACATATTGTCAGAAACACTATAAGTGTAGTACTTTCTTTAATAAAGGGAGTTTGCTGTAATTCATATTGAATAGTCTGCATTCTTCGCAAGCCCGTTAACCTTTGATACTAAATAGTCATGGTTTGTGTTGGTTTTGTTTTCAGAAGAAATCTCTGTGTAGTTTGGCTGAGCCCTTTATTGATGCCAACAGCATGCTTGCAAAGAATAATTATTTCAGCTTTAGCTTTTGTAGACTGGAGTTTCACATAGTGAGTTAGAAATATGTGGAAGAAACATCACAATAATCAACAGTGGTTGAAATAGTATCATAGATCTATAAATGATGAATGATATTTCTGGACTCACAAACCAAGTTCAGATATGATCTTTTGAGCTTTAAGTAGAGTAATTTAATATCTTCATAACATTCTCTAATATAAGGTCTGTATCTCTTAGGCTATGTATGTTACAACCTTGTTAAATACCATTTTTTAAATTGGATCACTGCTTATAATAGGGTTTAGAATTTATTTGTTCAGAGTCTAGCAGAATAGTGTGAGATAGTCAAAGCAGAATGGTAATAATTGAAAAAAATGGTCCTTGAATTTCTTGTATTCTCCTTTAACACCAGAACATATGAAATATATAACAGCAGAGATAATTTTGTTCTTATGTGTCATGGGCCAGATTAAAAAGGTCATGTTGAAAGGTTGCAGTGTAAATGAATCAGATTCTTTGGGAGTAGGAAAGGAATAAAAGTAATAGTAACTCAGTCTCCCTTGCACCCATTTGCATTCCCCTCTTTCTTAAGCTTGGTGAAGCTGGATTTTAATGAACCATGCACTTTGGTTTTAAAACACTAATGTAAACTCTTCCAGCTTTGATTAGTGGAGACAGCAAGGTATTAATTTTTAAATGGGATGTTCTGCACAGGAAAGCTTTCTGCCAAAGTGTATCTTAAAGTCCTACTTAAGATGGAAATCTAAACAAGGTGCCAAAAGAAAAGATGAAATAGTATTGTCAGCTAAATTTTAGTAGGAGAGGTTATATAATGAAGACTGTAATATTACATTACAGTGAAGTCCTGCTGTAAGAATTACTAATAAAACACTAAAACATTTAGTAGACTCAATTATGCATATCTGAAACCATTTTGTAGAGCTCTTCATTTAGCCATAGTTTTTAAATTAGAAAGAAAGAACAGATGCATTAACTCCCTTGTCCACTTCCTAAGCCTTTATTCCACCATTAGGTTTGCTAAACTGAAGTCTTCTGTGCTTATCCTGCAAGTCTCCTCTCAGAGGATGGATTCAGAGTGGGGTTTGGTTACCTCTCAGTCTGCACAAGGGCTTGAGAGAGCAACAGCAGTGCCAACATACGCACATGGGCCGTCCTTGTTTCGCCTCTTGCACTGTTGGTTTGTCACAGGCTGTTTGCTCTGAATCATTGTATAGTTTAGGAAATGGATGGCTGTTTAAAACTAATTTGAAATTCAATGGCCACCATGGCAGGGATTGAACTAAGCAGTGGGTATATTCTTGAGTATACAGAGGATCCCATTTAGAAAGGGATTCAGTGTTTTGAGAGAAGATGAATATGTTTTTCCCCAAGCCCAGACAATTGCATCTTGCACCTTAAGGCACAAGTCTGCCCTTGTTTTAATTATGATAAAGAATTTTCTTGGTGGTTCTTTTAGGAAGATCACTATATCCTATCCAGTTTGAAAATTCCTTAACAGTTTATGGTTTGTAGCCATCTGTCAGTCGCCTGGTAAAGCATAATGACTGTCTCCTGTTCTCAGACATTAGTATGCTGCTCTGAAGTGTCTTTTTCCTAAGCCATACAGTCATTATAATTTACCCTAGATTCATTATGCTTTAATTACCTTATCATCTGTGCAGATTATGGTTCAGTATTAAAAATAAAAGGGAGATTCACAACATTTATCAAAAGCAACTGCCCTTTTCACATCTTCACCTGCTGTGTATGTTTGCTGCAAATTAGGCTGAGGTTTGTAACTGGAGAAATGAAAGAGGTTGTGTGAACTGAAAATCAATTTGGTGCACAGAAACACATGGCACAAACAATGTTTTCTTATGAGATATTTTTGGGGTTTGCCTTTTTACGTACCTGTAATTATTTATAGCAATTATAACTAAAGTATCTATCTCTTACATGCAGGAGGCTGGCAATTAGATGTGACCTCCATAGCCAGAAACGTGTAAAAGACAAGTTAGATTTAGAAGGCTAGAAAATACAAGCCCTTCTATGGGATTGTCTGCATCCAGGCCTGCATTTGTCTTGGAACTGAGGCAATGTTCTCACTCCACTGTGCAGCAGAACAGCTGCAATTTTGAGCTAAGGATTTGACTCTTCTAGTTATGTGCTATACAGTTATAGAAGCAGAGAACATATTTAAAACTCCCTTTGGCTGAATTTAAGCTAGATCCTTAGCTGGATAAATTGCCTTGTCTCTGAATTCAGCTGTTCTGTGTTCTTGGACCAGCTGAAAATCATGATGGATTATGAGCAATTGAAAGTATCTGATTACGTAATATGCAGGGCAACAACCCGCTGTGATATGAAATGGACAGTCCTGTTGGTTGGGAGCCTTTCTCCCTCGCTTCTGGATGACAGACCTCCCTGTTTCCTCATCCCACCCATTCCCACTCTTTGCTCAAGAAAACATCTCACCCTGTCTCACTATTGGACTCAAGGGTAAAGACAACAGCATTTTAGTGCAAGGTCCCAGCAAAATTCCTGCTATTTGATTTTGAATCATGCATAGAAATATGTTCTACCTAGAAACAGAGAAGAATTTGCAGAGGGATCTTCTTTACTACTTTATTTAGTGAACTAAGATAATAGAAGTAACTAAGGTAACATATGATCAAACTTTTCTTTTTCCTTTGAGCAGTGGCAGACAGTACCAAAATGATGGTGTTATTCAGGCTATTACTTTATTTGTATGGCTCCATCAGTTGTTTTCATTCATCTTTAACTGATCAGGTAGAGATGTGAAAGAAATATCATAATGTCAAGAAGTTAAATCAAATTATTCTTTTGCCTGCAACATGTTGAAGCAGCCTTTGAGCTCTGAGTCCTACAATGATGGGAGGGATAGGTGTAAATTTTGTTCAAATCTTTGCATGTTCCACATGGTGTTCACTTCATGCTATGACAGTACATGCCCACTGTTTTCACATTCACCACACTTTCTGGGCTTTACTGGTCTAGTCCTGCATGTTTTGACTGTTTGTTGGTTTTTATTTTTTCTCTCACGTGTGTTTTCATGGATCATATGGACTAGATGCATCTTGATGCAACTGGGAGACAGGAAGGCCATAATCATGTCCTTTTAGACAGATACCATGTCAGACAAGGACATGTGGCGTAGTGTCTGTGTCAAGGGATGGAGGCAGGACTGCGACATGAAGCTATTGGCACCAGTTGTGATTGCTAATAGAATATTTTGGAGAAGAGTAAGATTATTGCCTGTGGGGTTAGTGACAAATCCTGCAGATGTGCATATTGGTGTATTTCTGATGACCTTCATGGCTACAATGCTGTTACTCTCACATAAAATAATAAGCAGATTTGTAAGTACTTCAAGGTCTGAGGACCATGTTACGTGGATGAAAGGGATCTTTTGACTGTAATGACTGGAAAATCTTCATAGGCAAATTAAATCATACTTGATAGCCTTTGCAGGCAGGTTATCCTGCATGTTGTCATGTAAATTTGAATTTTTCTTATAAAGATATATGGGGAGGAGAAGTATCATATGTTCCAGTTGCTGGAGTTATGCACCAACTTCAGACATACTGTACCTAAATCACAGATCCACTTAGTGTCTTAGTGCCTCATGCCGTAGGGAAAGGAAAACGGTCCCAGCCGGTGGTAGGGGTTGTTTTGGCAGCCTTTGAGACCGTGTTCTCCGACATCTTAGTTCTTCAGTTACAGAAAAGTACAAAAGTATTTGCTTAATTAAGATTGATGTTTGTACATACTATGGAAATGAGACATAAATATTCTTAAGATTAGGTATTGCCACCCTAGTATTCAAGGTTATGTGTATACAGTAATGTTCTGAAGTGCAGTAAAGACAAATCAAATTTGCCCTGCAAGAGTCAACTGGTATCTAGAAAGCCTGTATCTCTTTTTTTCACAATGCGCATCCAAGCTGAGACAGCCTGTTGATTTGGAAAAAGTGTCAGATGACATATTCTGCCTTCAGATCTTGGTTAGATGTCCATATTATATTTAAATAGTATTATGTAGGCTGACAGCCTTATTCGTCCTTGGCACAGAGATCTTTGCATCACCCTTCACAGATGAAAGAAAGTGAAATGCTGTATGTCTACGCGTTGAGTAATGTTAGCCTGACCTGGATTAGAAGAGAATACATTCTGATCTTTCCTGAAATGAAGAAAGATTCCTTAAAGATGCTTCTAGTTTCGCCCTATCATATACATGTAACTGGTTCAAATAATTTTGAGGCAGGGATACTGGCTATATTGGTGAATTTGAATATTAAAAGCATATGTTTCTCTGTTTTCTTGGATTATATATCTTTGTATTGAATATTGGATCTTGCATGTACACTTTTGGTCAGAGACCTGTTACTAAGTGCCAGTTTTAAAGAAGGTAAACTTTAAGGAGAACTATAATAAACACACCCAAAAATGCTGGAAGAGGTTGAGTAATGTACCGAAGAATAAACAGGAAATCAATGGTCTTTTCAGTTTGCAATGCTTTGGTGTTGCATCTTAGATTTGTTTGCACAGTGTCTCATACTTTACATCTGTTGGAAATATCATAAACATATAATTAATATACACAATTCATAATAGTCTATGATAGTCCTAAAAGACCATTTACTGGGGACAAGTGAGTAACAAAAGAAAAGTTCCTGATTAGTTGATGGCAAGATTAAATAAATTAATTGTAAAGAATGGAAACATGATTTTTGTGAATCTGACTTACATTTAGCTCTGTCTCCTCCTACAAAGATAAATAACCGCAAAGAAAATCCAAATTTCCCTTTTAAAGATTTCACCAGTATAAAAGATTCACCTGAGCAATGACTTTGTGAGACTGAACTCCCTAAACTCTTCTGAAAACATTATACTGGAGGTAACTAATGAGTGACTCAGTGCTTTGGCACACTCCTGAAAATGTGAACAGTTGGGACCGCAGTGATCAGCAACAGATGGGAGTTCTCAAGTTTGAATGTTCAGTAGGAGACCACGGTAATTCTGTAAGCATTCCAAAGAAAACACCAAGTTGTAAAATACAATTTCTAAACTTGGAATCTTGTAGGCTCTTCAGTCCCTAAACTTGATGTTTGATACGTTCCTTCATGTCCAGCTGATTACCGGGCCTTCACAATCTTTACTTATTAAAAGCAGTGACAAAACTCCCCCCAGAATGAGAAGTAACTCTCAATTTCCTACATCACCTTTAATAATGTCAACTTTCTGCCGTCTTGTTTGGAGATTGGCTGAAGAAGTTTAGTGTGGAAGTTGCAAATTTTATGAACCATTATTGACAGAATTATCGTTTTACATGGTTGGTGATACTTTACTCAAATCAGTTTTTGAATGTCACCAGCAGTTTCATGTATACTTTGTCCACTTCTACCAAGCTGGGTGCTGATTTCTCTAGTGGGCCACAAGAATGGGTAACAATGTGGAACGGTTTGCAATGGTTTGGCCGTTCTACTGACACTCAGCTTTCTTTCACCATGTCAACCTAAGAGACTCAGGCCATCATCCAAGAATGATAAAGGCACATTTCACAAAATGCCTGGCAGGGACCATTCTTTGCTGATGCTAACGAGTTGGAGAAAGCATCGATCAGGTAGGAGAGGCTAAGATGATACTTCAGACACCTTTTGATCAAGACTTTTGATTTGATGTCTCATCTGGCTGTTATACTGAATCCTTTTATTCTCTTAGATAACTACTTTGCAGTATCCTGGGCAGGATTTTATGGGCACTATTGTGTTTTCTGTGTGTAGACCTTTCCCCTTGAGCTGTGAATCAAGCATTTCAAGGCTTCATTAGCCCAGGAGGTGTAACTACAAGTATAACTTGTCCAAAACACAAACAGTTCTGACAGGGACGGCTCACACGTGAAGCAGAACCTTGCAGTGCTGCTTATTGCAAGGCTAACCCAAACTGTTTGGTGGTTTCCAGATGACTGCAAGACATCAGTTTTCACTAAGAGAACACACACTGTGTGGGAATAGTCAGCTGGAGATAAAAAGGCAGGATTCAGCCCAGATTATTGGAAACCTAACCAGCACAGCTTACAAAGTTTAAAATGCAGCTAACCAACTTCAGAGCTGTCACTGAATATACCGGGTAGATCTTCCTTGATCATATGAGGAACTTAGAACCTTGTATACTTGTAGACACTCTCATGTACACATCTAAAGGCAAGTGTCTTAGTCTGAAGTCTAGTCACACTTTGGCTTTCTGGATCATGTTTTGAGATTGTTCGAGTCAGCAGACGTTGACATCTACCAAAAAAAGAAAGGCTTTTCAGCTAGAACTACTTTTCCAGGTTTAGAATATTCCCTGTCCTGTGAAATTCCATATGTTTTGTGCCACATTTCCTTAAGTGGGCACCATAAGAAGACAAAGCCAAGGCACTATTTCTGACTAATTTTTTAAGAGTATGTGTGTGTATATTCTTTAGCTTAAATATAACTTAAATTGAAAAATTCAGAATTTAAACTTAACTATTAGAGCAAGTATGCATTCATTTCAACTTGTGATATTCATAGCAAGAGTAAGCCTGCATCAGAGAAACATATACCTCTAGCTAAATCTGTACCTATTTGTAATTAGAAGTAGTAAAATACACGGGCTGCTAAAAATTAATCATTGTTATTTTTCCCTGTGGTATTTTGGAAAAATATAGTAGGTTTAATTGTGACAATATAAAGAAAAATAACTTCTATAGGAGATTCATCAGTTTGTTGGTTAAGTATTCCATATGGTGGAAATCTGTATGAACTCAGCTCCAAAATATACCATAGCACTCTGTAGTGAGTACTCTGTGGGCATCTCACGTGTGTTCCAAAAGCCTGGAAGTCCAGCTAGTGCTCACTGAGTATGACTTAACTGAGCAGTGCATTCTGCTCAGAGCAGTTCCCCTTGTGATGAGCAGAGAGAGAACCATAGGCTATGTCTGCCTGCCTGGCAGCTTAGTCCCTCCCTGGAGAGACATGCGCAAAGCGGTGAAATATTTTTCCCTTGAAGAACATGTGATAAATAGTCATGACAGCAGTCAAAGGAAGGAAGGTATTTTTAACTTTTGCTCAGGCACACAGCTTAAACAGTCTTGGACCAGATAACGAAGGAAATCTGTGGTTGGAACAGGAAAACGACTTTTGATACCCTGAGTCACAGCTCAAGGCCTTGCCAAGAACATGCTTTCCCTCCAGGGAAAGTTTCCTCTTTCTCCATAAGAATACTTGTCCCGTAAAAGTAGGGTGATGTCAGTTCCCTGCTCCTTTTTAATATTCCTGCTATTATGCTACTGCTGGTCAGACAAAGAATATCAAATAAATAAAACCACCTCCATGTGTCAGTAATGTACTCTTTTATTAATCATACTGGAGATAATTACATTAAATGGGTAAATCTGAGGTGGTACATTTTTCTAGCTTTTCAAGTGTGTAAAATGAATGATTAATTCCAGCATGCAAAGTAAGTCAAGTACTGGATAAAAATGATCTGAAATCTATGTATTCCACAAGGAATGAAAAAGTAAGAAAGAATCTTGCCGGTCCGATAATGAGGCCATGGGAGGTGAAAAATATCAATAAAGAGTCCAAAAAAGCTGATATAAGCAATGATCTAATGAGCTCCTATTTCACAGCATTACACTTTTTTCTTTTAAAGGGATACAGTCAAATAAATTATCTTAGACATGACCTTGTTTTAAGGTCATTCTAATTTTGTGGAAGTGCATAACTTCTGTGAGCAGATATTTTGTTCTTAAAATATTTCACTTCAGGAGAACTTTGGTAAGATAGTAACTGCTTGTAGGCTGTTATGCCCTTAATTTCCCCCTAATGTCTATGCAGGAGCGAAGAAATTATTCCATTCCTCCCCCCTCCCAGTAATCTTAGTAATTTCATTGTAATGAAACCAAATTAATTGCTTGTGGTCAACTGGAAATTAAATGTAATTCAAATATTAGTATTTTAAATGGGCTGCAGATCTCTTTCTGAGATCTGACTAATAAAGAAAGAGAGCCGTGTTCATCCAGATCCAGTTAAGTCCCCAAAATTTCTAGTTTCAGAAATAGAATTAAAAGATTGGTTATTATACTTTGATTTTGTCTCGTTTGGGGCTTGCTACTGTGGCATCTATCAAATGGCTTGAGCTGAAGGTCCATTTCTCTTCCTAAATCCCCTCTCTCTCTCTCTCTCAGTTTTCCATGTATTTTTGTTTCCTCATCCTCTTTTGTTTAATCAGTGCTTCGCAGAACCAGAACCCTCTTCTGCAGCAAAGGGAGGGAACAAAAAGAGGTAGCCTAGAGAAAATACTGTTTCCATTTCAGTTCTGGCCCCTACTGCATAAACAGGTATGATTATTCCTGCCATCAGTTGCTGGTGGTTCTCTGCATCTCTGTCTGCTCCTGTCATCACTGCCTTATGGAAATCAGTCAGGTGCTACTTGCACACTGCCCGGTCCAGAGAGTGAGTACAAATGAACAGCAAAATGGCTCAGCCTCTCTTTGGGAAAGGGCAGCCTCATGTTGAAAAGGAAGGAAGTAAGCGAGAACATCTTCTTTTGTTACCAGAAGTGAGAGGATTCTGGAAAGGAAGTAAGAAGCCACAGCCTGGTAGGAGCAACCAGCCCCATTTGTCACAGCTGGGAGAGGAACAGTGCAGTAACTACATATGTAGCAAGGTAGAATCAAAATGGTCCAATCTGAACCTTCCTTGGCATAAATCTCACTAATACACCTACCCTGCAGGCACAAAGATGTTCTCAGAGGTGCTCAGAGTCCAGAGGGATGGCTGAGACATGTCAGGTAAACAACCTGAGAGGTTGCACATACTGGGTACCCTGTTCTTTCTTAATCTGACGGGTTGTACCCATAGAAGCAAAAAGGAGATGCAGATGGTTGCCTTGAGTTACCCTAATGGATCAGCAGAAAACTGCAGAGCTTTCCTGGCAGGAATAAGCAGAAAATACCAACTTGCAAGAGATGGCAAATCAATAAGAATCTTGCCACTGTCATTTGTGTGTGAAATCTTAAATTTCATGGTGCCTTAAGTCACAGTTACGTGTCATGTTAACCTACCTTTGAGAAAGCAGTAAGTTTCAAAAAGTAGGAGATGTCTTTAAATGCAAAAATATATCTTATATTTGGTCAGCTATTAATCTGAACAGAGTTTAAGACTTTCAGACTTCTTGATGCATATATCAAAAGCAGGCCTGCAATGTAAAGGTTTATGGCTAAAGGCAAGGTAGGTTAATTACTAACCAATGGGCTGAATCCTAAGTACTCTGCAATGTGGTTTAAGACTTATTTAATGGTGATTGATACACAGTCTGGATTAAGAAAAGGTAAAGGGGAAAAAATACGTGTGGAACAATAAAGATGATAATTTACTGTAGTTATATAGAAACATTATCTTCTGTTTTTCTGAAGTTCCAGAAACGTGTCTGAGAACCAGGGACTTTTTTTTTGTAAGTAAACATACCATTATTGCTACTGCCATTTGATGCATATGGCATATTTTCCAAGGTGTTTCAAGTCTCAACCTATAAACATGTACTGTCTTCTTCAACTAGCTCTTAATTATAACAGATTTCTAACTATTTATACATATACCTTTAGATTCCAAGGTCTTTCTTACAGAATCATGTTGCATTTGCCTCAGATTCTGCACAATGATCTATTGATAAAAATAAGGATGTTCTTCTCAGAAATAAATCCCCGTTTTCAGACTTAAGAAGGGGTTTAACTGCTGATCAATAACTGCTGATCAACTTTCAGATAACTTTGTTTTCCTCCATGAGCTTTCAACCAAATTAGCTCTCCTTTGCACAGATGAGGCTATGGGAAATGTGAAATGGCTATAAAAATGAAGTTCGGTATTTAATTTTATCTGACTAATTGACTCTTGATATAGATGCCTTGCCTGGCCTTGCCTTCCCTTCATCACTACAAAGCTATGGGTCTGAACAGAAGCAAAGTAGGGTCAAAGAGAGGGGAGCCACTACCAAACTGCAGACACGACAGACCGTGTTCTGTGATGCTGTACTCCAGCCTGCCTCTGTTAGCACAGAAGGAATTGACCCCTGAACACTCTCTTGGCTATTAAAATAATTAAAAAATTATCCTCTGTTCTTCAACAACACTTTATAAGTAGTATGATTCTTCCTATTATTTCACTTCAGGTTATCCTTGTTTATTTTTTCAAAACAAATGCTGACTCTGAACTGATTCCTTAACTTGACAGCATCTGCATCAGACCAATACATGTTGTGAGGTGAGGCTAGTGAAACTGTAGGAACAGTACAATCAGAGGTCATTAACCCAGCAGGAAAATCATTTGCCTCATTGGCTTTGAGTGAGAATAAACTGGTGACATACTGAGCATAGATTGTCCCTTGTGAGAGGCTGAAGCCACCTATTTCTAAAGAATTGCTGCAGGTTGAATGCAGTCATTTAAGAAACTGATTAACTGACACAGCTTTATTTTATGGAAACAAATGATCATTTCAGTGTATGCCAAAAGGAAGGTATACTCTAATGCAGCTTTGGATTCAATGCCTATATTGTGTTTTTTCATTCTGATGGAGGCAATATCCATAAATATTGATGGAACATACCTGATGACTTGAAAGCAATGAGTGCAACCTCGGGTGAAAATTTGAATCTTTTAGTGCAGCTGAAATCTTGAGTAGCCATCAATAAATCAACACAAAAAAAGCCCTAAATTTCTGTAGATATCTATAACTATTTCTTTCTTACTGTCTAATCTATACTGAGAAAGTAAATAATGGCTTGTAGGCTTTATGTGAAAACTTCTCTTTTTTTATTTCAAGAAATATGATATACAAACAGAAGTTAGACAAAATAAGGTTGTAATTCACACTGTGCAGGGTTCCTTTGTATTGAACAGTCATTGAAGATCTGGGCATTTAAATGTAAACTGAAGAAAAGATGGAGTGCACACCATTATCCTTGAGATGCCATTCCTCAGCCAAATAGGTGTCAGTGTCAGGGATATTTGCTGATTCTTTGATTTTTTTTCCTTCTAATTGGATTCCATCACTCCTAATTATATAGACTTTTACTATTCTGAAGGATTAATCTTCTTTTAAGGAACATACATGGGCATTAGTAGCAGATTTTTAAAAAAAATAAGCCATGCTGTGCCAGTTTCAAGCAGTTGTACTGGTCAGTCTGTAAAGACTGAGTAATTAAAGAAGTATGCCAAATATATGAAATATTTGAAAAAAAGAATTTTGAGAGTGTTCACTGTGATACTGAGATGTCTCAAAAAACTTTTTAAAAAGAGTAAAAAAATATAATTCCTGGGTTATGAAAGGAACTTTTCACTCTCACTGTTAACCACCCTTAACCTCACTTTCAGCCCTCAGTCCTTCAGAGCTGAAATCCTATGCAATTTTGTCTGGGAACCATTTGATTTCTATGTTTAAAGAGAGCTTAAGGGTCACACAGAGGGAACCCTTTTCCTTTCTCAATATCAATGCATAGCCCACGATGTCTCCTGAACCCTTTTTTCTTAAGATGTGTAGGTTTGTCTTGAATATTAATTTTCCAATTAAAGTTTCAGTTGAGCATACCTGGTGGAGTGTGTGCAGCTTGGGCCTGGGGAGGTTGTAACTAGTTCCATATGGCTTGGTTGCAGCTGGAAACACCACACCGTGCCCCAAAACTGCAGCCAGCTGGAGCAGTGTGGTCCTCGGATGTGTTTAAGGAAGGGTGGAAGCTGACAGAGGCAAGAGATACCTGTGAACTCACTGAAGGAATTCATTCAGGTGTAAGGACACACCTGACAAGATACAGAAGATGTGCAGAAGGGGACACTTGCTGAGGACACAGCTGGTCTTGTACTCTTGGAAAGGAGTACTTGGTCACAGTACTCTTGGAAAGGAGTACTCTGTGACAGAGTAAGAATGCCTCTGAGGGGACTGTGGCCATGGGTGACGCATGCCAGAGCAGAGACACTCCCAAGGGACTCAGCCATGGGCAGCCTCTGGATGAGTGGAGGGGCAGTAAAGAAGCATGGAGCTGTAGAAGCAAGGAGGGGTAGAGAGAAATCATTACATCCAGACTTCAGCCTCCTGTGCTGAAGGAGGCTCACCCAAGGGACTAGGAGGGCCTGAGTGTGAGCATATTGAAAACAAGGGAGCTGGGATGAGGAAAGGTGGAGCAGAGGTGTTGGAGAGAAGAGAGGTGTTGGGCTGAACCTGAAAACAGGGAAAGGAGAAAAAAATGGTTTCCACTGATACACTGTCTTTTCTTTATTCCTATATCCCTAAAACGCTAGTTAAATGTTTATATACATTGTCACTAAATTAAATTAAGTAAAATTCCCCAGGTTGAGATAGTTTTGCCCACTTTGATAAGGCCCCAGCTGTGCACTGGCCCAGCAGTGCAGGGTCTCAGCCTCTCCATGGCTTCACCTGGGTGTTGCTGGTTTAAGCCCCGGGCTGTTGCCAGTGACTGCTGCTCCCGTGCTCCAGCATCAGCTCTGGGGGTCACCCCTCCCCAGTCACTGCCTGGCAAACCACTACCCTTTGTGTGTGCGTGACTGGGAGGTTGGGAGCCACTGCCAAACTGCAGCTGGCAGCCCAGCAGCAGCAAAACAAGCAGTCCTAAGACTGAGGGGAAGAAAGCATCATGCTCCTCTCGTTGAAGACAGCAGAGCGCTGATGGTTTGTCATAATGCCTCCTGCCTCTACTGCTCGAGGGGCAGGAAGCTGTCAGCCTGCATTTACTAAGCCATGTTGGAAGGACGAGCATGATACCCACCCAGGCAAAGGGATCCATATTTGTAAGTTCTCCTGTATAACAATTTTAAGAGCTTTTTTTAAAAGTCAGTTTGGACAATGAGTGTTGGTATTCCTGAAACTGGACTAACAGTAACTATTATATTTTTATTTGACTGTTAAAGCACTCACCAACCTGTCAGTAAATTCTTAATTCCACATATATAGTTGGTTTTCCTTTTGCTTTTAAAATTTTTGAGAATAACAGAGGAGGGCAGGTAAAAGGCAGACTTCCCAGTAACCTGTTTTTTAGGTGAGGTTCTGAGGAGCAGAGGTCAACCATTCCAGCCTTCTTGTCTCCTGCAAGTCTGGGCTTTGGTGGCAGGATTGTCCTTTGCTTCACTGGACTTTGTCCAGAGACTGCAGTGCTACTTCTTTAAACTGCCAATAAAAGGATGTCCCCATGGAAATGTAGGACTGGAGAAGACCTCACAGGATTATCCAGCATAATCCTCTCTTCTGAAGCCACATAAAGAATCCTTCACAGATGAAAATCAGAGGCACTAGAAGCCTTGAAAGAAAGAATTTCTACACATTTCTTAGGTGGTATTTCATTTTCTGTGTCCGTTACAGAGTTTATCATAATAGTCAGGATATTTTTTGCCTTTGAACTGTAGGTTTTTATACACATGTCCAGATTTTCTGGAATATAAGCAGCTCTGACAGAGTGATAGTGCACTAGCTCCATTATAGACCAGTTGCCAAATTCTAAACTACTTGAAAATGTAGGTGCAGATCTGTGTTACAATGGATGCACAGTCCAGTAAGGTCAGTCTGCTGCCCAGACAAAAATACACTCATGTACACTCTAATTTACCAGTCCAGATTTCTAACCTCTAATCCACTGACCAGCTCTGCCTCTGCCGTCTCTACCTGCCCTGCTCATCTAGGTGAGCTCTGAGTACCTAAATTGGGATCCTACCCATATTTTTCATTGCCCCTGTTTCTTTTTATCACACTTCACTTCCCATTCCTCTTTCACTCACTTAAACGCCTATGACCTTTGCAGCCACATCTTCTGTCTCACCCTGGTCTTGCAGCTGAGGCTGAAGTGCCATGTCTCACACCTACTGCTTTTGGCACAGGAGCAGTTGCTGCTACATATCACTGTGAAGTGGTTCATGCAGCACTGCTATTTGTATTTACAGTGTAAGAACGATTGATCTAGGTAATATTTCTTCAGCCTTTTTAGAAAAATGTGTCTCAAGACAGTTTCTGAGTCCTTGCTAAAGCAGGATACATTATATTTGCTGCTCCCCTTTAATCCATTATGCCAATTATATTGGCAGACAAGGACACTAGATTGGTTTGACATCATCAGTTCTTAACACACTCAAGTGGGTTGTCTTTTATCATCTCACTGTCTTTTGCTGCTTTGAATTGATTGTTTAAGAGTTTGTTCCAGAATCTTTCTGGGAATTGAAGTCAACTGCTCTGTAATTCTCAGGATCCTTCCCTTACCCTCTCTGTCCACACCCTCCCCTTTTTAAAGATTCCTTTTCCAAGTCCTTTGGGACTTCTATGGTTGAAACTTGTTAGATTTCTGAGAATGTTCTGGAGACCAAAGGGATGAAAATGGTTCGTCCTAATTCCTTTTCCCTAGTGCAAATGGTAAAAGTCATAAGACCCTGCTAGACTGAATACATTGATTTACTACATATTGAACCTCTCTTTTTGGCTTACTTTCCTGCTGATTGTTAAATTTAATTTTGTTAAGCCTCAACAAACTAATTTGAGAGGACTGAAGCCTGGAATATAAACAAATTTTCTACATCACTTGTTATTGCTCCTTTTTCCTGGTGCCCTAACTTCTTTAGAGCAAGGTACTTCCTTTAATAATTGTTGAAATATATTTTACTCATAGAAGAAATAAATCTTATTTGACCGACTGTAATTTTCTTCATCCTTTCCCCTTCTCACACACCTAAATCAAAGCAAAGAAAACTGTTCCTTAAAGATGCGTAAGACTTTACTTTTGAGCAAGGCAAGTATCTAAACATCTGGATTTAAAGAAATAACTACAAAAGCATTGAGAGAAAAACTACTGTGTCAAGATTAGGAGAGGCATTGCCTGTTAGGCATAGTAGCTGACTTTATGGTTTTTTAATGCTAACTTTAGATCTCCTCTGTTATTAGATTGCTTCCATCTTTGTACCTTTCAAACTGGCATTTCTCATAAACATAAAATCCATGTACGCGCTTTGAATACTTCAGCCATACACTTGAGGGAGAGCTGAAGTAGTAGCAAAAATAATCTCTCAGGTGGAGACCAAAAGTGCCTCATATGAGTCTGAGAATATTTTTGGGTGACTTTCTATTCCTTTCAAATATTAATTTATATTTATGTAGCACCTTCCACTGAAGATCTCCATATTTTGGAAATGCTACTTGACTCTGCTGTGGTGAATCCTATGAACTAGGAAGGAAACACCTAAAATTTAGATCAGGAGAACTAAGCACAGAGGACAAATTACTTCCCTAAAGTTACCCAGAGTCTCTGAAGGACCAAGCTTAAAAACAAGGCTCCTAACTCACAAGCTTTTGTCTTGATGGTTTTCCCCAATATAAATAACTGCTTATAGTAAAATTACCTTCTTTAAAATGGAGTTAAATGTTTTGATCTAGTAACATTAGGAAAATAAGTAATTATAATAAAAAATAATCCCTTTAGTACCCATCTGTTGCAACTTACCTTCATTCTGCTTTCAAGGACTTGGTCTACAGAGAGGCTTCACTGGGCATACAAGATGCCTTTCTTTTAATTAGAACATTAATATTCCCACTATTTCCCTAGCTTCTAAGACTAATTTTAATTCTTCTCCCTCCAGTCACTTGGCAAAGAATGTAAAGACTTAGTCTCAGGCGGAGGTTCTGTATGCAGGGCTTTCTGAGTCACAAAACATAAGGATGTGTTATACCTGTCAGGTGTTTTTGTATAGTGATACCTGCAGACAAATGTCACATTATCTCTGTGCCACAGCAGGATTCTTTTACTTTGCTTCGTCACTCCCCTGAGCAATGTTTTCCTCTATTTCGAACCGAAGGGAATTATGTATAAAAGTGTGTATAAAATGGTTGCAATGTAACAAAAAGTTTACCTTTCCAAATAATACTACTACCACTCCTAAAAAGCCCTCCCAGTAAGCATGTTGCTTAGCAACATGACACATAGAGCCGGAGCAACTGTTGGAGTCCATTTGAATTGACAAGAGATCTGAAGATGAGTGACAGAGCCACCCTAGCTGGCAGCTCTGGCAAGTAGCTGTAAAAAAGGGATGACAAAACCTCAAAATTACAGATACAGGGAAGGGGATGACCTTCATGATAAGAAGGATGGTGAAATGCCACAAAAGAAAAGAAACAGCAGAATAGAAGAAACAAAAGTGAATGGGAAAGCAAGATAGAATTTAAAAAGATTATTAGGACTCCATTCAAACAGTTACTCTGGCCTGAAAATATGATTAATGTTCACCCCAAGTAATTACAAGAAACAATTGTGCATGGTAAATATAAAGTGACATGAATAGGAAAATTTGGGCACGTGCATTTGCATAACCCAAAGTGCAGTGATCCCTGCACTTGTTCACTCCCACACTTGTGTGAGCTTGAGAGCGAGATGCCTCTGCAGAGCAGACTTCCAGCCATTAGCTGGACATGCTTTAGTGACCTGTACCCCAGCTCCACTGCTTTAGGATGGGAACTGCATAGGAGGGGTAAAACTTTATATGAAGTGTTTCTCTATGCTCTGTAAATTTGATGTGCTTGAATATTCATACAATTTGAAAAATATGGAAACAGAGGCCATATCAGTAGTTGTCAGCGTGCACACCTTTGAGCTCACAAGTCAGTGATACATGACTACCAGATTTTCAGCTCGTTTAGATGTACACAGCCACTGAGGGAGTTTGAGCTGGGCCAGGTGTATGCCAGAGCAGATGTGGGAGTACAGAGCATGTTTTCATTCCCCAGCTCTTGAACTGAGTTCTGTTATTGCTCTCACAGGATCCAGTATTCCCTTTCCATAGTTCTTTCGAGTTTATACTCAGACTTGCTATGTGTGAAACTGTGCACATCAATAACTGTTAATATGCCATACATTTCTTTCAGTGCTTCTTACCTGAGGGCTTTCAAAGTGCTTTAGAGTTTTAATGAAAACGAATATGCACTGCTTACACTAATGTCAATTCATAACAACTGCGTGGATTTTAATGATGGTTCCAGATTTACACCGCTGCATCCAAATGCAGAATGTAAGCTGCTGTGTGCCTGCACTGGTAGCTTTTAATGTGCAAGAGCACAACGCATAGCAATGCCTTCACTTTCTCCCCTGGAAGATTATCCTCTCTGGAGTCAAATGTGGGAAGTCTTTAAAAAAAACAGTCTAGCTATTCAAAATAGGCTAATAATTCTTTTGGAAATGATCTGAAAACCTATTTGGGTTGTGTGACTTCAAGAAGTTTACAAATTATGTTTTTGATTTGAGATGATTAATTATAGCAATCCCTTTAGTAGTTCAAGGGAGAGACATTTTAAATCACATCTGTTACCATTTCTAAAAACTGAAATTGATTTAGTATTTTGACGTGATTCATTATATAGTTACTGATATAAATCTACATGTTTCTTTCAATTTGAGAGAGAATACCAAGTCTCCTTACATTCATCTGTTGCTAGCTACTGTATAAATATGTGAAAATTTAAAAAAAAGGTGTTTTTCTTTCAAAGCCACTAAATACCTCCAGGTCAGTGCCATGTTCCACTAGTTATCTTAGTGAACATGAGGCTTAGCAGTGCAGTGCCATGTTCCACTAGTTATCTTAGTGAACATGAGGCTTAGCAGTGCTTTATTAAGAATTTTTTGAAATATGAACAGACATTATTGAATACTGTCCACACTGAAGGAAGTGAAAATGCACATAGTACCAGCCTCAAGAAACAGGAAGAGAAGATAGTCTTATCAATTGCTGTGCCAGTTAGATCTGTTAATTGGTGCATCCTTAACTGAGTTTTCATTCTCTTCTGTCACGTGTTGGGTATAATATTTGAATGTCACAGCCCATTTTTTTTCCTCCTCTGAGTATTCTCTCCTGATAGACTTTGGCCTTGATGTCTGTGATTAATGCTTTCAGCTGTGCCTGGGTGGCTGGAACCATCTGGGTTGCGGTCAGCAGGCCTTCTAAAAATATCCTTTGTTATTCACTGAATGTGACCTATGATAATACAATGCATTTGATAACAGTATTTAGGAACTTCTCATTGATACAGAGCATCGTGGTGTGTGTTTTCAGTAACACGTGTTGGACCTAGAGACTTCTAATACAAGTTCACTATGCTGATCCCTACCTGCCCTTGTCTGAGCAGAGGATCTAAGAGTATGTCAGCATTGCATAGCAGAACCCAGTGCTGTTTCCACAGCTTGCACCACGGAAGCTAGCAAGGGCGTGGAAAATAGATGTGGAAATATGACAGTATGTCCAAGATGACAGATTTCAGGACAATAGCATAGATGCATACATTGGCGTGGATGCGTATCAGCTCCTGCAGAGAGACCTCACTGCTTTGCTCCAAGTGGGCAAAGCCTAAAAGGTCTCCTACCAGTCTGTGAAGACCAGCTTATTAGTACCCTTTCTCAGGTATGAGCAAACTTAGAAACCCATCTGTCCACCTCATCTGTTCAGTAGATGAAGATTTCTCAAAGCTTGTTTTAAACATTTACAGCTACCACTGTAATGCCCTCAGTTTTCTGGAGAAAGTGGTGTGTGTATTTTTCTCAACAAAACAACTTCCAAAATCTTGCAGTCTTGGAGGCTATGTTGCCTGTCTTCTTCTTCAGAGAAGTCAAGGCAGTAAAAGCTTCACACTTGTTCAATGTTACTTGTGCCACCCCATGCACTGGTGGGTGGTACTAAATGCTGGGACAGCAGGAATAGGACAGGCACGTCTGTGAAACCAATGGCTGCTGCTCTCAGGCAGCTCAGCTCTTTTAAGCCTGACTGGTTCCTGCCTGTGTATGCTACTTCTGAGGTTGGTTTCACTGCTCATATGATTGAGATTGATGATGTACTGTGGGATAGCTTCTGTTCTCTAACTTAAAAACAGCTTGTGTGACATAACGTCTATGGCCATTTTACCTAGCAGTTACCAGTTTTTAAAGGGTGGCAGCTGTCATCTTGTGCTACCTAAAATGTTTTATTTCAGAGTTTATTGCATTTCTGGTCAGTTTTGAAGAGATGAGGGAATAGAATGTCCTTCCATTTTCCAATCCTCTCTCTTCTTTCTCCCTTGCTATGCTAATTTAAGTACCAAATACAGTCCCCTGCTCTTTGAGTGCCACAGTGTACATCTGCCGTAGTCTTGGATTGCTGTGTGTACTGGTCTGTCACTCTTTAGCTTTTTGGGATACATCAGTGCCAAGAACTTTCATCTTTGCCTGTTGCACCCATCATGTTTGTTTCTCACAGGTCTTAAAGATAAATAAATGAAAGGATTTGTGTAGGTGTTTTGTTGGTTTTTGTTGGTTTTTTTTTTTGATTGGTTGTTGCTTGGTTTTTTACTCAGCTGTCACCTTCTTGTTAGAAATGTTCTATTCTTAGTCTTGAGGGAGCTCTCAAACCCAGATATGGTGGGTGGCCCAGATGGTGCCTCATCTGAAGAGAGAGATCTCGAATAGAGTAGAATATAATACCCAGCAGTATATAGACCACTGCTGCATCTCTCAGGCAGTAAGGGCACAATGTATTAGCCACTTCAGAACAAATTTATAAATGAACAGAATTGCCCAGGAGAGGGCAGAGAGAGCATAATTGGCATCAACTGTGTTATCAAGACATGCTTTAGATAACAGGTTTCGAAAGCCGTACAAGAAAATGGCCTATTTAAAAAAGGCATGACAAAAAAGCCAAAACTAGACTTGGGTCCATTTTTGGTGATTATTCAAGTGGAAATTTAGAGATCCCTCAGTGCGTTCTGAAGGGAGAGGAGGAAAATAAAGCTTTTCTGGTCTGTGCTTCATCTGCCAATAAAAGTGACTTTAAAGTCAAAAACGTCGTGTGAGTTACTGCCAGAGCTACAGTAGCTATTGCAGTTGCCAAAAGAGGCATTTAGAATGCTGCTATCTTACTTATTCCTATGAATCCCTCTGAGATGAAGACAGCATTCCACATAGTCTTTATTGGAGATTGCATTTATAGATACATAGTTTTTGGCTGTAATTCCTTTTTGTCCCCAGTGTGACACATCAGCCTCTCCTTGTCATATCAGTGTCTTCTAGGAGTAGACAGAGATGTTTCTCTGCTGCCTTCTGTACTCAGAGATGTTGTATCTATTACCAGAGCCACGATAACCCAAAAACAGAACTGAAAGAAATTCTTTCATCCAAAGAAATGACAGTGGTCCCCATTATACTGAAATGGTTGTACTGATTGTTGTATTTGCCATGAAATATAACTCTTATTTTACTGTTCATCCATTTTCTAAGCATTCTAAACTTCCATAAAGTGACATTTACCAAAAAAACCTGGCAAGAAATCTTTAATTCATGGTGAAACAGGTAGAAAGGGACACATCTCTCCTTTCAATTCTGGGATAAAATCTGAGAGGCAGAATTAAATCTTATATTTTTACATTACTTTCAGATTATAATGCATAACATTTTCATAAGCCTGTGTACAAATTCATCAAACAACTTACTACAAAATACTTACTAGGTCCAGAGCTGTCATGCACAGGAAGACATGAGAACATGCCTTCCGCAGCAGAGCAAGTACAGCTTTGTGTACCTTTCACCCCTTTAACTGTTAATTTACTAATAAAGGCATAAATGAAGAGGATATTCTCAATATTGCAGCTGACCTGAATGAAAACTTTGCAGTGTAACCTGTGATTTTCCCCATTTTGATTTGAAAACTAGTGATGTAAAGAACTGAAAACTCTCAGGTTTGTAAATGTTTGTTTATTCCTGGTTTTCCGCAGGAGGTAACGCTTGCTACAGCAGCTATTACAGCTGCCAAAGGAGCTGCTTAGAGTGCTAGTATCTGGTATGTGAAAATACCATGGGCAAGTGTATGATGTGGACTGTGTTTTCAGCTGTGGGCAATGTTCTCAGCTGGGCTCCAGCAGTCTCTGACCTGCACTTGCAGCGCTCAGTGTTCAGCACTCCCTCTAGCCTTGCATCATGTCAGCTGTTACCAGCTGGGACACTGGCACTGTAGAGTAGGCTGGTGGTCAGCTTGGGGGTAACAGTGGCTAAGAGGGGAAATTGAGGCTGAACTGGGACCGGGTTGGGAAACTTAGTGGAACTGGAGTAGAGAAGAGGAAGATGAGGAAAAATATTGCTTCAGGTGGAACCAGCTTGTGAAGGAAAAGCTAGTAGGCTACTTCTATACTGTTAAACAAGTTAGTGCCAAGCTCTGACCATGAAGACAGCTAGTACTGTGCAGCCTCATCTAAACTATTTCATGCTTTTGTGCTTCAGAACAGAGTGGTTGTACCCAATGTGATTGTTGCCTGTCTCTTGGCTACTCATGGCCCTTTCCCGTGGGACACCTGGGAGAAGGCTAGCTGGCCCAAATGAAAACATGTGAGAGGCAGTTCTAACAATTTATAAATATGAACTATAGATGACAAACTTTTAGGATCAGAGTGTCTATGTCCTAAAACACTACTATTTGCCAGTATGGACAAAATCTGATATGATGCTAACCTGCTGCTGCACTCAGTTGTCCACTTTAGGCTGCATGTGTTTTTTCCACTAATACTTTTTCTCTTGAATCATATGACAGAAAATATTTCATAAGGAAAGATAAAAAATTATGTTAGAGGAGCATTTTCAAGGCTGCAAAATGAAGCTTTCAAAAAAATTGGAAATACCATAGTACTTCTGATGGATATACATTCAGATAGCCTTCAACCATATAATTGCATGCTGTTTTTCCCAGGACATTTGCCTCACTCAGTGCATACAGTAGATAGCCTTGGTTTTTCAATCATGGCATTTGCTAGTAAATAGCTTCTATTACAGTCCAAGCACATCAGTTGTTTTTGCTGACAGTACTGGAAGTCATCTGAGGATGTTATTCTGTTAGGTTTGTGTAGGAAAAATTATGAAAACTCAAACAGAGGAAGAGGTTATGTATTATGGGAATGAAGAGCAATAGGAGTTATACTGAGTATATTCATATGCATGTGGTAGAAACCAGTGTAGTCAGTTTGCTGTTCTCCAGCTGGGACAGACGCAGGGGCTGGAAGCTGCAAGCCCAGCTGGATGCAGGAGTGTTCACAGCACAGTAAACCCAAAGTGTAGCTGTGGTTTGAGCTCAGCACTGACTTATAGGAGCGATGTGAATGTAAGGCCAGCTGTAGCTGTCCCTGTAGAAATGTTCACAGCACTCTGAGGGAAGCTGTCAGTGTGTGTTTGTCAGTTCAGCAACACTGACATGCTCTGCTTGTGCTCCCCTCTAGTTTTCCCTTCTTGGTACTGGGGTGTTAAGAGGACAGAGTTGTGTGGCCTACAAAGAATGAGGCCATCTTGCTTCAGTCTGCTATGAAAAGTTACAGCTTGACATAGAGATTTTTATTTGTGCATTCTTTTTTTTTCTTTGTTAATGTTACTATTATCCTGTATTTCTTATGCTATGTACATATTTTATTACTATTAAAGAAGAGCCTCTATTTCTGATATTTTTCATCAGCAGGTTCCAAATGACAGGTTCTTACGGATAGAAGTACTGTCGCTTCGTTCTTCTGGGCTGTACCAGCATGCAGTGATCATCTAGTAAATGGGGTTTATATGTGGCAGTATGGAAGTTTTTTCAAACTGCCAGTGCCTAATTTACTGGCACATGCTCTTAAGTCTATTGAATTTTGCTCACTCTTTTACCAGAGCACTAGTCTCCAATTTAATTAATTACTGTCCAGTCTTAGCAGTATCTTTTACCCTATTAAATTAATCACCTGCTCTTTCTTCAAACCTCAGCTGGCTTTCTATAGCATTAGTTACTTAATTTAATTTAAGCCCTTTTACAATGTTTATCACATTTATTCTCTCTACCAGGCTATTTGTGTAGTTGACCTGGCTTCTCAGAAAAGATTTCCTATTTCCTTGGAAGTGGTTTCTTGAGTGATGCCCCAGTTTTGAGGAGACAGCATAATTCTTCTTAAGAAATGATCCCTCTTCTTATGGAAGAGTTGAAGTCTGGGCAGGAGCTTCTTTTTCGGACACACTTCTATTCCCTGTGAATGGTAGTTCTCTCCTCAAGCACTGATTCCACTACTTTGATGACTGCAGCCTTGACCTTTCCATGAACTTTTCTTCTGTCTCCTGGGAGGTGTGTTTGAAACCTGTTTCAGTTTATGATGCTTGACCATACAAGGTTTTTTTAGGCAAACACAGAGGTCAATTAACTGTGGTAAGAGTCTTTTATTTGTTCTTCAGATTTGCATAAGAGATTGTAGTTTTGAAATAGAAATAGGCTTAAAGGAATAGAACAGCTTAGAATTTTCAGGTATAAATTTTTACTATACTTCTAACATAACATGAGAAATTATTTTTCTTTCTGCAATTTAGCCCTTAGCAGTCCATTACTATAACTAGTCTTCAGTAAGTATAGTCCTTTAAACATAGTTCTTTCTGGAGTCCTTCACAGCACTGAAGTTTCCCCAGTGGTGATACTAAATTGAGGCAAACATAGTTTTTTAGGGAGTCAATATTTAAAATGCAAAGTTCTTTAATAATTCATACTGAGCAGCATTCAACTTAACAATTACTTTTTTGGATGAATAAACATGGGGTGGTAGCTCAGCTGGAATAAATTACTGTAATATTCTTTCAATCACTAGTGTTACAGCAGTTTAGACCAGTGGAGGCTTTTGTCACACATTTTTATTTAGATTTTGTTTTTCATTTACTCTGGCATTCGTAACTGTAGTAGATGTCAGCTTCACATAAGTAATTGACTCATGCAGGTAGTCCCCTTGGGAACTATTCCCGAACTAGTCCCGTTGGGCTGTAGGGAGGTACGGTACTCATTTTACAGATGATCAACTAAGGTACAAAGGAATGCTTTTAAAAGACACTGACATTTCTAAAATGTCCACTGTCTCAATGTTTTAAAAAATTACATCATAGTATTGCAGAACCATAGAAATGTTGCCTGGAAGGGATCTCTGAAAGCCTTGAGTCCATACCCCTACCAGAAACAGGACTCATACCAGGTTAGCCATGGTTTTATCCAGCCAAGTTCTGAAAACCCAGAAACACAGAGAGTACATGACTTCTCTAGACAACCTGAGGCAACACTGAATTGTCTTTCTCATGAATTTTTTTCCACTCTATTATTTAATTTGAACTTCCTACACCATAATTTGTGGTGGTTGCAAATTTTTATATCACTTTAGCTCCATAATTTCTGTAACTGTTTTAAAGAGTGATAGGAATGTAATAAACTCACCTCTTATCCACTTTTCTGTCAGATTAAATCAGCCCAGCTCCTTCCATCCATCCTTGTAGGCCATGTGCTCTTAGCCTTTGACTCTCTCTGTAGCCCTCTACTGGACCCTCTCCAGTTTCTCAATATTGGATTTCCCCCACTATATTCTGCCCTTTTGTACCTTAATATCTTTAAAATTCCATTTCAAATACAAAGATTGAGTAATTTGCTCAAAGCCAACAAAGAAAATTATTGGTAATATTTTCCAAGGAATTTAGGAGCCAAAAGAGATAGGTAAGAGATTAGGGTGATTTTCAAAATTACTCAGACAGCTATCAACTTCCCTAAGTATCCAGTCTGTCTTGGCTTTCTTCCTACTGACTCCCAAGCAGACTTTCATTTCTATCATAAAGTGAAGCATATAGCTTTGGCCCCATTGTAACTGCTTATTAAACAAAAAGTAGGTGGATAGAGATTAAAATCATGTTCAGTGGATTGTGTGTGGAGTAAGGACATATATAAAGGCTTTTTTTGGCAAGGTGCACAATGACTGATGGCTTTCCAAGTATTGTCATTAATGAATCGACCAGAGATTTATTTTTGACTCTGCTTGAAAGTATTTTTTCAGCCTGGATCAGTGTTTGTTTGTTAGTCTGCGCTAGTTTGCACACAGGTTGTTAAAATTTTGGATCTTTATCCCCATAAATATCCCCAGAAATAATACAGAGGTAGTGGATGGTCTTTGGATATTGTTCAACTTCTAGAATAAGGTGAATAAGTTTATTAATATTGTTTAATTTATTTATATGCCATTTTATTTTATATGTCATTGCCTCTGGAGCTGCAATCATTAACTAGAGGACCTAATTCAACAACATGCGTTGTTAGAATGCAGAACAAAGAAATAATCCCTGGTAAAGCCAGTGCTTAGTGTAAGCATGAAGAAAGCAGATGGGTATAAACACAAAAGCAGTAAAACAACATTAGTTGGAAAGAAAAGCAGGACTAATAGTACCAGAGGATACTGTGAGTTTTCGTAGGCATCACAATATTGTAAAAGGAGTGGGGTTCTCCTCTGTGGGAGAAACACTGGACTGAAGTAAGGTCTGGAGAAGAAACAATAACAGCTTTACATCACGTGTTGAACATAAACTGATGACAAAGCACCCATCACAGGACTCCCATGTGACAGATCAAGGTTTTAGTGAGGACACAGTAAAGGAGATAAAAGTATCTCTTAAGTTTCTCTGTAGACTGGTTTAAAGAGCTGCTAGAGGTGCAAGGAATTTTGTTTGGAAAAGTGGAAGCTAAGGCTGCCTGTAGATGCATAGTCAATACATGTCACTTTACCATAAAAGAGCATCAGGTTGGTTAAGCAGGACCTGCCTTTTGTAAATCCATGGTAGCTGGGCCTGATCCCGTGGTTGCTCTGCATGTACTGTGTGACGGCACTCAGGATGTGTGCTCCATGACCTTCCCTGGTACCAAGGTTGGGGTGACAGGCCTGTAGCTCCCCGAATCCTTCTTCCAACCCTTCTTGTACATGGTTGTCATATTTGCTAATTTCCAGTCAACTGGGACTTCTCTGGTTAACCAGGACTGCTGCTAAATGCTTGAAAATGGGTTGGCAAGCTCTTTTGCCAACTCACTCGTTACACTCAGAGGAATCCTTTCTGGGCCCATAGATCTGTGGGTGTCCAACTGGCATACTGGATAACTAACCATTTCCTCCCGGATTAAGGGGGCTTCAGTCAGGTCCCTGTCACTAATTGCCAGCTCTGGAAGCTGGATACATGAGGATAACTGGTTTTAGTATTAAAGACTGAGGCAAAGAAGGTATTAAGTATCTCATTCCCACACACTATGCCACCCTCAGCCTGTGTCTGTTGTATAAAGTTTGCAAGAAAACCTAAGTTCTGCAGCAGACTGAAGTGTTCTGTAGGGCAGGGGACTTGCAATGAAGGCAGGTGCTTTTGTCCCTTTTGCGGTTGACTGTTGAGATGGCACTTAGTGTTTAGGAGGTGGAGTGAAGTTTTGACCACCTGGCTAAGTTTCTGTATCATTAACCCCTTCCATTATTTCTCAGCTCTTAACATCAGGAGGTGTGCAATAGGAAGATCACAGGAAAGCAGCCATTTAATTAACACCTCAGTGCACCATCTGCCATAACTTCCTGGCTCACCAGAGATGAGATCTGCTCTCACTGCTCACGTTGACCTTACAAAAAACTTTATTAAGAGTTGAG
The DNA here is from genome assembly GCA_013396655.1 of Campylorhamphus procurvoides. Taxonomy (NCBI): domain Eukaryota; kingdom Metazoa; phylum Chordata; class Aves; order Passeriformes; family Dendrocolaptidae; genus Campylorhamphus; species Campylorhamphus procurvoides. The sequence goes on along the minus strand of WBMV01006684.1, from coordinate 117,613 downwards.
AAATGAGGTATGTTGGGCATGAAATGTAGAAAAAAACAGAGAGGCACTTGATGTATAATGAATGGCATGAGCAGTTATGGTACGAGTTAGGCAACATCATGGTAAGGGGAAGGAAGTGGGCAATGAGGAAAGAAGTCTAATTGAAGAGTGATGGCTATGTGAGAGAATAAGAGTTATCCATAGTGATTAATTCCTCTCTCAAACATGCTCATTGAAAAATCATTGTTTCTTTTAATGTCAAATAACAGGGAGTCAGGTATGGGAGTTGGTCCTGGTTTTGCCTGTATAAAGTATCTTTGTTAACTGAACCACTGTGAGACAATGGAAATGTGTATTGATCTAACATGATAAACTTAGAAATGTACTCATGAGATAAAAAGTATTTTATTTCAAATTCTAAATGTCCTTCTGAAACATTGTGAGATGTGCCTAGAAAATTAAATATGTCTTCATTATCTGGGTAACCTATACTTGAAAATAATACCTGTAGACCTTAAAGTGTAACTAAAGGATTCAAACCATACCTGTGAGCCTGGACCCTAAGCTAGCTATTTGTATTGAAGGAGATTTATTTCTTAGTGTGTTTCCTCAAAAACACCAGTAGGATCTGCATCTCTGAAACTAGGCTTTCTCAGAATGCGAATACCAGCAAAAATGAGGTGTGAGAAAGAACAGAATTAAAGGGGCTTTAGTAAGAAGACCTCTGCTCACAGGAAGACAGAGTCACATCTTTTTCTTTGGGCATTCTCTGAAGGCAGTGTCTTTCAATGACATCCTGAATACCAGTCCCCTCTGAGATTTGTTTGTATGTCTGCTCTTTGCCTTTCTTATGAGCTGGCCAGCTTTGACTCCTTTTGCAAGCCCCTTGTTTGCTGAGATTTCACACTTTTCCCGAGTTACAGAACATGTTCTTGATGTTCTTACTCAGATCCTCACAAGTGAGGCTGAATCTTCCTGTTTCCTCAGAGCATTTTGACTGGCCTGTGGTCCAGCAATGAGTACCATTAAACTTAATACTCTTTTCTATGCAAAAGCATGCCAGGAAAACAAAGTACAGAAATAGAGAAAAAGATACTACTTGCTGTACTATTTGCCATAACTGTGAAATAACATTTGCCTGTGAAATTCTTCTAAGATAACACAATCCTCTTTGCATAACCTCTACATTTTTTAATTAAATACAGATGGCAAAAAGAAAGAGTAAATCCCTACAATTAACTTATATTATTTAAAATTATTTTAATTTAAAAATAATATGAAGCATTTCTGGTGATAAATTTTAAAGTTATTCGAATTTGAATAAGATGTAAAGGACCTTAAAAAATATACATCTTAATATGCTATTCTTACAGGTCTTTTACTCACATAACTCCAGGATAAGGCAAGCATTAATAGACAGGACAACTCATCTAGCATGTTTTTCTAGCTGAATAAAGTTAATGTTCTGAAAGGTTATTGCAGATGAAGTTTTTACTGTTACAAGCCAACTAGTTCTCCTGTGTGTGCGATATTCCAAATACCTTTGTGGAGCAAAACATTCGTCTCAATTGTGTTACTGAGTTTGAGATAGAACTATGTGACTTGCTTTGTTCTTTAGCTTTATCCATGAAGACTTTAAGTTATTTATTGTTGGTGGGGTTTTTTTCCCCTACAGTCTGTCTTTCCAGAATTCCTTTCTAGATAGTGTTTTGTTTTTCTCTTCAATGTAATCTCACGCAGGCATCCAGCACAAAGCCTTAAGAAGTGTCAGTTCAACACACATAATCCCTGCTTCAGCTCACCCTTTGGTTTCTAGCCAGGCTCAGGTTCTCCTACTCCTTGTACTTAATCTGTTAGGGATATTTTTTTCCTTGTCTGACCCTGACTCTTTTATTCTCATCCTGGAGGCATTTTGTCTGACTTCTGATGCTATCAGACATGACATTCTTTAAAGTTCCTAAAACCAATGAGCAGTTTTAGATACCTTCTTGCTCTACCATTTAATTTTCACTGTATTTTACCTCATTGCTTCTTTCTGTGCCTGCAAGCCTCTGTTTTTACACTTGGACTTACCTGATAGAGGTTTATACTAGCATGACTTAATTTTATATCTTTTAAAAAAAGGACTGAAATTACACTTTCTTTATCCGACATCTGAGTTTCTTATATTAACAAACAAATTGCTTAAGAAGTAGCCAAGTATTTAGATTCAGGAGCATATATTCCTTAAGTGGATCCTAGGTTTTCCTTCATTTAAAATGTAAAGGCACATTGTCATTTATATTCATATTTTAGAACAGAAAGGTCAAGATAAAAGTCTTCATCTTTCCATCTTGTCTATGAATGACAGGTCTGGACAGTTTCCAAGATCTGGGGCTGCTCTTGATTAAAGCTATTGTTTGGTTTTGAGCAAAGCATGAAAAAATAGACTAAATAACTATAAGGTGTTGCATTTTTTATTTTTTTTCATGAAACCTGAGAAAAGTTATAATCAACTATCCAGGTAGATCCTCTTACCTGCAAAGTATTAGATGTTACTACGACTGATGCAGACAGACAATTCCCTTTAGGCTTTAGTAACAAATAATTTCCCCTCTGTGTCTTTTAAAACCTCAGTAGTTTGCTAAAGCTGTACAGCAAGTCAGTACAAACTGTTATTGTTGAATTACTAAACATTTGAAAGTAGAGTAATAAAATACTCTGTTATATTCCTGTAAAAGCCACCATGGTCATAAAGAGAAGCCAAACCCTTAAGTCATATAGCACTTTTTGAAAGTCTACAGTAAATACCTCAGGAAAGCAGCTCACACTGTTACCAGCAGCACTGGATATGTTTATAATCATTTATAATACAACATATCAAGAACAGGGACACCTGGCATTGCAATTTTTGCATTGGGGTATATGCAGTGAGTAGTGCATAAGACTGCTGTAAGAACATGGATATACTGAAAGAATATTCACCCTTTTATTAATGATCCTTTAGAGAGGTCTTTAGATTCTTCTTTCTCGCAGAAACTGTCCACTTGATCTATTATATCCAATAAAGAGACCTTGTTTGCATTGACAGCTACAGTCTTGGAAATAGATAAATGGAAACTATCAAAATTAATGTATTGATAATGGTTATGTTTACACTCTTCTTTTAGTTCTGATGTGCCATAATCCAGAGATACAAATGCTTTTAACTAATCTGAAGGAAAGCAGATCTTATTTTTGTTTTATGTGATAGTACTGCAATCACTGCATTGTTAAACAGCAGTGAGTTGTTGGAAAGGGCTCAGATGTCTACCAGCCATTGCCAGGCTGTCAGCCCTTCTGTGTAGTGGGCAGCATATACTCACTAGAGTAGACTCTCTGACTGCAGCTGGTGGTGGTAGTGACTAAGTGAAGAACTGGTGCCCATGACTAAGGACATGAGGACTTGAACTGAGGACATGATCTTTCAGTTTCTCTGAGGAATAATACCATAAACAGTTAAAAATACAATGCAAACCTGTAATAAAGGCCAGGTAGTAAGAATACTAGCTGTAAAGAAAGTACCTGTGACATTTCATAAAAGGTTTTTGAGTGGTGTTACTCTGTTATGACTGCAACAGCAGTGTGAGCTATTAAGTCCCTGAAGGTAGCATGGGTTTCAGGTCTTTCTCACCTTAGGCTTAATATTGAGCATGTATCTTTAGGTAAAATTACTTAAACGCTGTCGTTTTATTTGTTGCCATCCTTTGCTTGTATACATATGAGAACTCAAATCTTTTCAGAGCAGAGATGTCTTATGAGGTACACTTACTGCAGATGGACTGTGGGTTTATTCACAGCTTCTACTGTCAGATAAGCACTAGTAATTCAGGTTATTCCTGTTGTGCTTCATTTCAAGTAAACATCAAGCCTTTTCACCTTAATCTATTTAACATAGCTCCTAGCAGATATATGTCTGGTTAAAAAACTTTAGGCTGGGCAAGTGCAAAGGTTTAGGCAGACACAATAATTCTTGAACAATCTAAGTATGGGAGATCTATGGCTAATATTAACTTATTGTGTGGGAGGGAATGTTTAGGGTCATAATAAAATTACAGGCTGAATCTGCCTGTTGATTTAAATTAATCTGAGTTGGTCATTCTGGTCAGTTCAAACATTTTGTGTTTTATCTTCAATCAAATAATGCTTTTATACATGCTGTTCCTGGCTGCCAGATGTCAGCACAGATCTGAAATCTGGGGGAGGTTTTGATGTAGAAATGACTTTAGGGAGATGTGCTAGAGTGTCGCATGGAGTATTTGTCATTGCAGTAATTAATGTAAGCAGTAATGACCTCCAGGTCAGGTAGATTCTTATACTTAATGACTGTGTGAGCAATGAACATTGTCTCAGACCATTAGCTCCTCCAGAGAATCATTTAAGTGGGGCTTAACGGCCAGTCATTCTTGCCCAGCATTAACAGCTACTCATAACCTGTTTCCCAAACTTCTCCTGTCATTCAGTGGTAGGGAGTGCTATATATTCTTCATCCAGAAAGAGTTTAAAAGTGGGCTAATTTCCATAAAATTTCCTGAAAAAGTTATTATAAGGTCAATGGTTCACAACTGACTTGTGCTGTGCTACAGTGGGTGAGGTATTCACCCATTTCCCAATACTTACTTTAATTTGATGAGAAAATACATGCTGGGATAAAATGATTTTTATTTTAAGTAATCTTGCCGTGACATTATAGTATGGAAAATAGCTGCAAACTAAACTGCATTGTGACAATACATATCTATTCATATTTACCTGAGTACGCAGCAACAGATGTTACTGTCATACTGCTTGAAAACCAGTTATAGCCTGAGCTCATTTAATTGCTGCTTTTAAAAAGTGGACTCAGTACCAGTTTCTTCTGCTGGGTGGGTTTAAAGAACGGTTTGGTGTGGCATTCTTCCCACTGCAATATCTCTGAAAATCTTTTTAGAAATCCTGAACAGGTCTAGGATGCGTAAAAGAGCTGCATTCTGATTCCGCAGGAAAAAAAAAAAAGAACTTATTTCAATAGACTCAAGATTTGATGGCAAGATAACATTTTCAAAAGTAACTGGATAGCATAAAATTCTGTTGCGTAGTTAGAAGAAAAATTTGAATACACATTTCTAAATTTATTTTGGTGAGGTCATTACCTTGTGGTTTCAAATCTTGCTGGGGAGATGAAAGGGAGAATCAAAACCAGTCATACAAACTGGATGCTACAATTCTTTTCCATATAGGAGAACTAGTTATAATTTTTCTTCAAATAAAAATAAAAGTAATTAAATGGCTCATTGGCAATCTTGGCATATATCAGACTTGATTAAAAAAGAATAGGAATGGACTGTAGAGATTTTGGAAGTCTCCTGAGAAGATTCTGGGTGTTGACATGAAAAAAAGTATCAAGAAAAAGTCAAGAAGTTGCATTGCAAAAAAAGTAGATATCTTTTATGCAATGAATTTTATTTTATGACAGGTGTGGATGACAGTGAAACTCTATATAATTTCTGACTTCTAAAGTGTTGTTATTGAAGATATTCCCTTTACTCAAAGAAAAATAATTTTTATTAGCAGATTAATTTTTGTGAAACTTCATGTTCATTGAATTTCCTATACTCTGAACCATTTTTTCCAGCAGTCTTAAAGCAGTGACAACAGTACTACTACAATTTTGTAATCCCAGTTCTGACTTTCCTTCATACAGAAATACTTCCATTCCTTGCTAATCAGTAAGGAATTCCTATTCAGTAGAAAACAAAAATGTAAAATATTTTCCAAATTATTTTATATCTGTCAAGAACCCAAGCCTTCTGTTCTATGAAAATTCTTGGATTTGGGCAAAACTGAAGTTACTGACTTCAGGTATAAATGGGAAAAGCATATCTATGTATTCTCTTATCTCCTTAAATATTGTAAAATGTGTTTGCGATACACATCACAATAGTTGAATTATCAGATGTTGTCAAAGGCTCATGCTCTTATAAATCTATTTAGAGGGGTTTTATTGTACTTACTGCAGCTAATCATTCTGCAGTATGGCCTATTTCCCTTTATGAATTACACTTGTCTTCTATAATTTCTAAAAAGATTTAAAAACTCAGGGGAATGTAGAGAAAATTCTATCATTTGGTTCAGGTGTGGTATCTCATCACGCCCTGGTCCTTTGTTTAGACCAGAAGTAGATAGGTTCCTAAAATATAATTTAATGGCAACCTTGGCTTTTAAACTAATCTTTAGAAAAATTGTCAATTACATAAATGGCCAGAGTCACTTCTACTCTCATCCAAAAGGGTTTGATTCAGCATTTTGGCTAAAACAACAGAAGCTTCAAGCCCTGTGTGAAATAAAGAGCATTTTCATTACCTATTTGAATTTTGGTCACTGGTTCCATTGCAAAGAAATATGAAGAAGTCACTTTTTCTACCACTGCTTCTTTCCATTTCAAACTTCAACTCTTCATTAGTTTTCATGTTTACAGAACACAAGTATGGAAGTTTTTTGTATCTCTTTGTAATGAACTTCTCTCACTCTTTAGCTTTCCTAGAGTATGCTTTAATTTTTTTCTTAGATGATTTCCTGCTTTTTGTTGACACCCTTGCATTATTCATACTGATAGAATATGTTTGAATTTTGACATTATGGAATTCCTTTTTATCCTTTTTAAAAACACCTTAAAGCCTTAGTTCCAAATGCCTTTTGAAGCATCTTTTGAGTGTCTCATATTTATTACCCTCCCATCTTTATAAACTCCTGCTTATCTGTCAAAAAAAAAAGTAAAAGCCTCTCTGTTGTACAGCTCCAAAATCTCCTCAGGAATCTCTCACAATTCAGAAGCAGCATGGATTATACTTGTATGAGGTTGATAGGCATGTTGGTAGGAAAGGACTTTTGCAAATCAGTTTCTCTCATAGAGGTAGATCATGTGCCCTAGACCCCTGATTGTCTTGGAGACCCTCTGCTGGATCCTCTCTACTTTCTCCACATCCCTCTTCAACTGTGGAGGAGCAAAACAATACTAGAAACTATTTCAGATGCATTTCCCCGCTGCTGAGTAGATGGAATATAGTTTCCCTTACTTCCTCTGCTCCTCCAAATGTAACCTGCTATAAGAATTACTCTGTCATGGGGAGAGCTCGCTTTTCACCTTTGTGCCCCCTCTTACCTTACTATTCCAAAGGTCTTCAAAACAGTTTAATAAGTCTTTTTTACTCAGAAGAGGAAAAGCAAACACATGGGAAACAGATTTGGAATATGATTGAATGATGGATCTGCACTCAAGAAGTCAGCCTTCTTTCTGTTGTGGGACTGGGAAAAACTGTTGAAAGTAATGCTAAATTGAAATGATGCCTTTTTCTCTGCTCTTTGTAAATAAAGAGTTATTACACCAAAGGCTGAGATTTGTTTTCCTTAATTTCTTGTAGATTACATCCTTTATGTACATGGCTCAGAAGCAAGTGCAGTCACATTTTTAAAGCTCTGTATTCAAGAATATTAACCTGTTACCCTAGCTTGGGTTCCCAAAGCATTCAAGGGCATTAATAATCACAGCTGTCAGAAATCATGTCCCTCACAAATCATGTGTAGGTCAGCACAACCTTCTAGAGTGAGTGCTGTTAAACACACCAGGCCCAGCAAAATTGTTAAGTGGTGTTGTCTTGCTTTAAGCCTAATAAAACTGCCTTATTCTGCAGGCTTGGAGAGAAGTCTGGAGAGAATGAGACAAGAAAATATCCTTCAGATAGATGGTCATCAGGCTAAGCCTTATAAACCCCTTGGTGTCGGGAGATGGTCGGGGTCATTCAAAATAACTCAATTCAACAAGAATTCTTGTGTCATGAGTGTTAGTTCTAACAGAGCTCAGGAAGTTGTTTTGCTGAAAGATAATAATTATTAAATTGAATTGTACTGTAGTGTGCTAAGTTTTAAATGCCTAGTTTTGATCCCCTTCTGGGTTAAGAGAGATGCTGCATAACAAAAATTTCCAGGTGAATTATTCCCACTGTACCCGTGATTAATATGTGCATTCCACATGGATTATTCACAGGTCTGGTAGAAATGTTCTTCAAGACTGTTAGTGACTTTTCTTACTTTAATGTTATTAATGTCTTTCTGCCCCATGACTACTGTAGACTTACATCTTGAAACTGTTGAGCTGGACCAGCATTTCTATGACCTCATGACAAAATATTCCTATTACTGTGAGTTTGGGAGGTAGGACAAGGACAGCCCTCGGCAAACAGGACTGTTTTTGGTATGAGATGATGAGGGAAGTATCTTCACGTGCATTTGCAAGATCTCCCTTTGAGCTTTGTTTGTTCTGCTCTGCCATTGGCTTCCAGTTGCCTTGTTTGGCGACTGCCTTATGGTGGCAAGTAATTTCTGGATCAACCCAGAATGTGAGCTACTTTATTCAGCTGCAGTGGAGAGGCAGGTGACTTGTGCCTGAACATCACCTGAGACAAAGGCTGGATATTGACAAGAACATGACTATGTGACACTAAAGAGTATGCTTACAGTTACCAGGAGTGAGCAGATATATCTGCAGTGATTTTAGGAACTAAAGTCTTCTCTTGCCCATTTGAACCTTTTTAAGTCTTTATGCAAATACAACTGAACTCACAGGATAACATGCAGTTCTTATGGCCAGTGAGGGTATCCTTTTTACATTAGCTTAAACAACGTAAGTGTCAAGTGCGGCATTAGAAGTAGGAAGACATTTCTCTATGTGCTCAGGCTGCAGGCAGTACATATATTTATAGTAATTGAACACTGAATGACCAGAGAGTTCCTTTGTACCATGAGATTTTGAGTTATAGGTTGTGGATCCCTCAGTATGAACTGCCTCAAACAATAGGACACCTCTTTCCCAATTAGCAGTCATGTAATTTTATGGCAGGTTTTTTCATTTATATATAAAAAAACCCCACATATAACAAATTTTTCTAAAAATTTATTATGTATATATATTTTAAATTGAAGTATTTAATAAGAATTCACACATTTCTTGGAGTGTCACTTCTTTTTAATAATTTTAAAATGTGGAGAAATACATGTCTTGGACATTCAGGTATGAGTTGCAACAACTGATGAAACCAAGCATGTGCTCTGAGCTATGCAGTGTCCTAGTCCTTTTCAGCTGTACCTGTGAGTGACTACTCCTCTCCATTATTTTTGCTTCTACAACTTCCTCTGTTGTGTACCCCATCTGCTATAACTTTTATCATGTTATCTTGCAGAGTGCCAGGCCCAGGACTATTCTCTTTTTATTTTCCATTGAGTCTCCCTGACAGCACCACTCATTTGTTGTCTTGTCTGCATGTGCTATTCTCAGACTACACCTTATTATATTTATCTTCACTTGGTTGTATTTTTTTTAAGAACCTCTGTGCTTCTGATCCATAAGTCATTGCAAGAAGGACACGCTGATTGAAAACCTCTCTCTCCAGGCAGAATGGTAAATTGCTTTTCATTATATGATTCAGATTTCTTGAAGTCTTTACTTTTATTGAAAAAAACCCACAATAACCTAAGCCCAAGAGACAAATCAAAAATACTTTTTAAGAATGATATTGAAAGTAAATATTTCAGTTTGCATATCTTTAAGTGCAGGAGTGCACTTAAAGGACTGTAAAACTGTGATTTTTAGAGGTGGAGTCTAGATGTTTTTATTGCTAAAATCATCCTGGTGATTTACTGGTATAGCAAGGAAAAATGCAGCAGAATTTTGCAGTAGTATCTTGCACAGCAGCAGGGAGGATTGTATCTCGCCTGGTGTTCACAGTTTTGTTTGCAGCAGTCTAGGAGTAGCTGGTTTGTGGAATGCCTGATGCTATTTTTTATAACTTTGTTTTGTGAAGAGCCAAATGAAGAGTCCCAATGACAGTGTACCAGAATCGGGCTTTCTGAAGTTACTTGTGGAGCAAAATTGTTCACTTATAAATTTGCTTTCCTTTTTTGCTTCTATTGGTCATGCAGTAATGAAAATTGCACAAAAGACTAACTCACTTGGTATGGACACACATGAATTTTGATTTTATAGAAGAAAAGTGATGTGTTTCTTAGTCATTGAAAACCTTACTTGTAATAAATACATCTGCTCTTCATTTATGAGGGTATGGAATTTGCACACAGAAATAATGAAGTTGCTGTCAGGTATGGAAGAGCTGGGAAAGCACATTTTAGTATCTTTCCTAATGTCTTTCTGCAGATACACACTCACAAACACATAAAATTATAAAGGTCAGAGTCAAACCTCTAGCAATTGTGGAAGTTAATTTTTCTTTGTTTCACTGTATTTTTAATTATTATTTTTTAAATTTTTTTGTTTACTGCAATTCCTGAGCCACTTATCCTGTCTGTAAGAGTTATGCAAACTCTAGGCAGAGAATCAGTTTATCGGGGGATTGCCACATTTCAGACACAATATTGTGCATTGTCTTGTATCCTCATACTTGTACCAATCTGTCAGATTGGCATAGTTTCAAGTTGGTCAGACTTGCCCTAGGGAACTAAGGAATCTGCCAAGATTAGTGTGAAGCAAGGAACAGGATGCTAGTGAAACTTCCCCTCCTCAGAACATCTCATATCTGCAGGATCAGTGTGTCAGAGGCTTGTTGGGTTAACTTCTGCCCTGTGATATTTTTGCAGAACCGGAGGAGCCCATTGTGTATACCCTTCAGACTCTTCAGATGACACAAGCACTGATCTGGTCTCTCAAGAAGAACCTCAAATTGAGCTAAAATAATCCAAATCTGGCATATAGCAAGTTCCATTCAAAGAAGGAAGTCTCAGATGTGAAGAAGTTCAGATGAAAAGCTTTCTGTCTTTGTTTAAGCTCTTGAAAATGTACCCAGTTGAGGGCTGAGTAATTGTATTCAGCATCAGACTCTCCACATAAAATTATTCATACTCATTATAAGTTCACAAGCCTTGAAAAACCTAATGTTTGACACCTAAAATAATAACTTGCGTAGGCAGGAGTTGTTATTTTTCTATTTTCTGGATTTTAAAGACAGACAATATATACAATAAAAGATTATACAGATATGTATCTGTGACATAACTCATCTAGGAAACAGTGCAATTATGAAAACCTTATGACTATCCCTAACTGTAGGTAGTATAATTTTATTTTTTTTTTAATATTGCCTGCAATGCTTGTAGAAAAGTTCCAAACAAGACTGAAATTCTCAGTGTTTCTGGGAAGTTTTATATGGTATTTGGGACATCAATAATGTTTGCTAGAGTTCAACTTCTGCCTCTTGTCAGTGACATGTCCCTACCTGTGTATTCCTGTAAACGGGGAAAAAGAAAACAAGTGTATAGATGTGTTTTCCTGACTTACATAAGAGAACTATATACATTTATAGATGGACAGAAGGAATTTAATCACTCTGCATACACATCAGCTGTGCAAATCTCTATTTACACTAGCATGAGGAAAGAGCTATCTAGATTTTTCATGCTTTGCTTACACTGGTATGAATAAGACAAGCCTGTGATGAGACCCATGGGTTTATTCCAGATTTATGCAGTATAACAAAGAACAAAAGCTGGCCTAAGTTGCTTATCTCTTCAAGTAAGGTGATTTAGCTACACTCAAAGTAATTTCATTTACAATCTTTCTTTTTAATTTGGGAGTAAATCTGCATTGTTCCCATGTAAAAGAGAAGGATTTTCCAGTACTCAGGAATGGGAACAGTCAGCTTATTCATGTCTTCAAGAACACTGCTGAAGTGCAATCCCCAAACCTGTGTATTTTAGAGAGTACTTTAGCAAATGCCACATCTCCTGCTGACCAGAGCAGACACTGCTGTTCCCCTGATTGAGTGACTTCCAAATTTTGATGCCTATACCTGTATCTTGCTTGTGGGAATTAATCCTCAATCTGACTATATTAGAGCTGACAGCCCTCTAGGCCCCTCCAGCTGTCACCAAAATAAATTCTCTACTAGCCTTTCTGCCTGTCCAGAATACCTTATGCAGTAGGGGTTACATTTTTCTTGTTTGTGTCCATCTATGGTGACACAGATGACAATGTGGCTGCAATAAAGCCAAAGCATTCCCTGGCAAGAAGAACTCACTGGCTTGTCTGTTTCTCATCCAGGTTAATTCAGTTTTCATGATGTTTGACTCCAATGCTATGGTTGTGTAGCATGAAATTAAAAAGCCTGCTGACTTCACAAATAGGTGCTGCTGGTTGCAGGAGGAGTTGTCAGTCAAGGTTGGTGACTGGTGTTTCATATACATTCACATCCTGGAGAGAACTGTGGGTTGATTTTATCAGCTTTGATGTAGAAGTGGAACTAACTAGCATACCACTGTGTGTCAGTTCACAGAGAGGGCAGATAGACATCTGGGACACAAAGAGCAACTGCTGAGATGAGGCATCCCTTTGAAATGGCAGTAAACTCTTCAATAGTCACTCCTTGAGGTAGGAAATGACTGAATTGTAATAATTTGGTTTCTGGTCACTGTGAAATTCCTTTGACGACTTGAGTGGCTAAAGGTTTCTGGAGAGGCTTTTGAGACAAAAAGGCAATATAAACAGCCTTACTTAAGTTCTCCAGTCTCTTTTCAATCTATTTTAGTTGCTTTGTTTTCTCTTACAGTCCCCTCCATCTTTTCAATACCTTTCCTCAGGCAGCAGGCCAGCAAATAAGAGTCTACAAAAAAAGGTCTTAGCAATTCCATCATTCTTAATTCTTCAGAAAGGAGAATGGGATATTTGACTGCTTTTTTTCCCCTAAATGGCTGAGACAGTTCACTTTGTTTCCTCATCCTTCTTGCATCAAGATTATCAGTACTGCTGTCAGGAAAGTATGGCAGGAAGGTCAGTGGCAGAGGCAAACCCATGAATTTGCTGCTGCACATCCCAGATGTGTGCTGCACATCCCAAATGGTGGCAGACAGAGGTAATGTGCACCCCTCATCATTCTTAGGCTTGAGAGAAGGATGGAGGATTAGAGTCTTCACTTCTCTCATCCTTTTCAGTAAGGACTAACATGCACAGGATCTTCATGCTGGAGTGCAGCAATGGTATCCGGTCATCTTCCCTCAGGCTCAGAAGAATGAGGATGCACAGCGGTAGGATATTCTGGTATTGGGATTTTGTTTTTCATTTCTCTGATCAAAGGGCATTACAGTGTTAATTGTTTCACTTCTACATGGACCTTAAGAAAAAAGGAGATGGATTATGTGCAACCTCACACTAAGGGCAGAAATTTGTAGCTAGGGGTGAAAGATCATGAGCACAGATGGAGAAGGACATGTTGAAAGATTCCTCCTGAGCACACATCTGGCTTCAACTGCATTGTTGGTGGAGTTTCAGTGTGGGAGGGTAGCAACACCCAGCTTCTCAGGAGATGGGAGAAAGAATCAGTTTCTGGAAAAATGAACAAGTGTTCTCCTGGCCCTTGAAAGGTCTACTGCTGCTGGGCCATCCGTTCTGTATGGCATTGCTTCTGCCTTGGACTTCCCTCACCCACTCTATCCTGGCAACCCACAATGATACAAGAAAACCTGCACAGTGTGCTGTCCTCTGCTCTCAGACAAGGGGAAGAAAGTCAAGTAGGCAGCATGTTCGTATGCCTAAGACCTACATAGGTTTGATGTGAGTGGTGGACACAGTGTCACCTGAAGTGAACACCTGCTCTGTCCCAGAACAGGCTTTGGGGACCCTGAACAAAAACTTTCCCTGCCCAGCCTTGGCATTTCCACAGCAGTCTAACGGAGGCTTGACTTGCTACCAGTGGGCAGCAAGTCACTGTGACAGACTCAAGACAGAAGCCCTGCTCTGAAGCCATTGACACCCCCAAGTGGGGGGACGGGAAGAAGTGTGCTTGCCCTCACACCCAGAAACAAAAAACCAAGTAAAATGCATTAATGTGTCATTTAGGTAATCAAATGGTCATTTATGGCTAATAACAATATGATATAAGACAGTTATTATGTAAAAATAAGATTCCAAAATATTCATCATCTATATTTGAAAATTAATATTACCATCCTGAAATATTAATCACACAACTTTTTATCATTAACTTTTAATAAGTGGTTAGCATTGTTTAAAAGAGATATTTTGGAAGTATGGAGAATGCATTAATTTTTCACTTTCAAAAATTAAAACTAATATATCTTTTTTAGTTAACATTGCAATGAATGCTAAAACCAGTCACCTAGCTTGAGTCAAAAGGCAATCTGGAAATTTAATAAAAGTTACAACTGTATCAATATTTACCCTATTAAAGACAAAAATCAATATCTAAGTCATAGTGCAGGTCACAAGTAGTCAAAACAAAATCATTAAAGGAAGATAAATATGTTCTGTTGTCTTTGGTCTGTGTCATAATGTCAAATGTGGATGCAAGCTGAGAAGCATTTCCTGATATAGCAGCTGGTATGGCAACAGCCATTTAATTACCTGAAATATGTACTTGCAATCAGACAGGTTTCCTCAAATAATCTAACTGGCTCAATGTTTTTTTCCTATTCCATGGAAGAGGTCTTCAGGCAGTGTGTGAGCTGCAGCCTGTTAAATTCCAACTATTAGCTCAGGAGATCCATCCTTGCTGAACTGAAATGGTTGGCAGATGTGCCAGCTGCAGGAGCTGGTAGTTTTGGTCTTATTAGAAAGACTGTAATGAACTTAAGATGCCAAAAGGATGGCAGAGGATGGATGGACAGCCACATGGGTAAAAAATTGATTACAGGCAGATTATAAACACAGCACTGCAGGGTGTCTTCTGAGACCTGTCCAATTTAATGTATTTGTCAAAGGTGCAAAGTAGTGCATTCTTATCAGGTTGGTAGATGACACCACACTGGGGCAACCAGTTGGTGTGTCCAAGCAGGACTGCCATGCAGAGACACAGGAGGGATGAGCCAACAACGGCGTGAAGCAGAGATGCACAGCAGTATCTGTTTTTTTTGTTTGTTTGTTTATTTGTTTTCAATTAGTAACCTTTGGTTGATACCTTTTATTCCAAATTATTCCAAGTCAGACAATATCTCTTGAGAAAAAAATTCTCTAGGGACTAGCTTTGGGAAACTACACCACTCTGAAAAGTTGCCTGCTTATGACTTTGCTTGCTGATACAACGCCATGTAACTGGTCAAGATTGGAAGTAAACGTTCTGGACTTGAACTTTCAAAATGGCCACAACATAAAAAATTAAATGAGAACCCAGGATTTTGCAGTCAAGTACTTACCAGCGAATAACCAACACAAAATGTGCTATTGATTCCATAGCTGTAGTGAACTCTGTGGTGTCTTCAGATCTTTGAAGTTTCCAAAGTTCTTCAGTGCTTTGTGGTTTTAGGTCTACCAAAAATGGAAGAAGAGGTCTTCATTCATGGTTGTACAACAGACTTCTATGCAAAAACTGGACCCTGTCTTGTTTGGACCTCATTCCAAACAAGATGAATAAAGGAAGTGTTCTTTCTGTCTTGTAGACTTTTTACACTGAGTTCTTAAGATCTGAAGTTCCGATGCGTACTTTGAAGCTATCATCCTCAAATAGGTTTCCTTATTAAAATAGGAGACCTCTTGCTATGCAAACATTAATTGCTGGGGAAAGAATGATCTTCCTTTCCCCTCCCCTCCCAAAATTAATCCATTTCTTTACTGCCATCACAGTTATAGAGGAACTTAATCGGTCTTGAGTGGCCATGGTAAATTAAAGAAAATGACTACTTAAAATCTTTTAATTCAATACACATATCTCTGTAATGACCTTTTTCAAAAAATTAAATTATCAGGTCAAAGTTAAATCATCTCTTTTCACTTTGAATGCATGTAAATGTTATAATACCTTTTAATCATCCGGATGATTGTCCCTGTTGTGGTTTAATACCAGTCTGCAGCCAAGCACTATGCAGCATTTGTGGTTGAATCTTACTCCTTCACCAATGGGGTCAGGGAGAGAATCGGAAGGGTAAAAGCCAGAAAATTCATGGGTTGAGATAAAGGCAGTTTAATAGGGAAAGCAAAAGCACACAAGCAAAACAAAACAAGGAATTAATTCACTGCTTCCCATGGACTGGCAGGTGTTCAGCCATCTCCAGGAGATATTCCCAGTTACATGGGAAGACAAATGCTGTCACTTCAAACGTCCCCCTTTTTTCCTTCTCCTCCCCACTTTATATACTGAGCATGGTGTCATATGATATAGAATATCCCTTTGAACAATTGGGGTCAGCTGTCCTGGTCTGTGTTCCTTCCCAGTATCTCATGCACTCCCAATCTCCTTGCAGCACGGAAGTACAAAATGCAGAAAAGGCCTTGGTTCTGTGTAAGCACTGCTCAGCAATAACAGAAAAGTTATCATCACTATATTCAACACAAATCCAAAACACAGCTCCATCCTAGCCACTTTGAGGAAAATTAACTCTACCCCAGTCAAAACCAGCACAGCCATCAAGATATCTATCATGTTATAACCAAAGGATTGTCCTGAGGCAGATGATTTTGAACTTTTTTTTTTTTTAATTATGTATGATGAAATGACTTAGAGATATTTCAGACCAAGAGTTAAGTATGGGTGTTTTAAATATATTTTAAAATATTTTATAATATTCTCTCATGTTCTTAGTTGAGAGATAAAGAAAATACTTTTTTACATAGTTTTTGATATATAGAACCTGAAATCCACCTTTCAAGAGACAGGGTTGGACTGTAAAACCAACCACTATTCTCCTGCTTTGATAGTTGGAGGTTTTTCAGGGGGCAAGAGATTATCTTTTCCACTTCTATGTCATCCTCTTTGGGAAGTGGTTTTTATTTGTGGCATCCCAAGATCAGATCGATTTGTTAAGGGAGCAGTTGAGAAAGCACTCTAATATTTTGGTGTTGATTACAGTGTGCAATGTCTTCTCAGATAGCATGGCCTGACTATACCTGCTAACTACTACTGACTATCCACTCTGAGTGTGGGACTGTCTTTTCTTCTTTGCATAACCATCTGCTGGTTGCAAGACAGCATGAAGAAGCTGGAAAGCTTCCTCATTCTGTTCACCTTACCAGCATGAAGAAGCTGGAAAGCTTCCTCATCCTATTCACCTTAGCATGGTTTGAACCACCACCTTCTAAGTTTCAGGAAGAGATCAGACAGTATCCCTAGTAAACACACTAGTCATCTTCTCAAGTCTGGCCTTTGTGTTAACAGAATTATGAACATTAGGGGCTAGAATACAAAAACAAACAAAAAAACTGGCTTGACTGTTGCTATGGAGTTGCTATTTCTCATGGAGTGAGAAATCAAGTCTGCAGTGCCAGGTGAGTATGGCAAGCATTCATATTCTACATCAGACCATTTGTGATTGAAATCTAACATCAACTCAAAATAAAACATGTCATTTTCCTGGCTCCATGACTTGTCATGCCTGTCTGACCCACATATAATACTCCAGAATATGCTTTTTCACAGTCTACTGATATTTGGCACCTTAGGTTGTACTGAGCTGTGGGTTCTTTACCTCTCAAGAGGATGAGAATCTGGATAATCCACATACAGGATTTAGAGGTGTAATAATAAAATTATAGAGAAGATGGATCCTCTGCTTGAACTGAAATAAATGTTCAAAAGAGGAGCAGGGATGGTAGACTCTGAGCAAGTAGTGGCAATGTATGATAGTTAGGGTAACTGACATTCATACAAAGTTGGCAAATCTGACATAAAACCCATAACCCCATGCCACTCTGGAGTGATAGCTGGAGGCAGGATATTTCAGGGCATCTCAGAAAATCTTCCTCTGGAGCTGGATTCCTGTGTCCAAACACAAACGGTTAGTACATTTTAGATACGGTGTAGGGCCCTGCTGGGACCAGAAGGGTGTAGGTCTCCGCTCAGTTGTCTTTCATATGTGCAGTCCCCGTGTAAATGTCTCACAAACTGTAGGGTATCTCATATTAACTGGATCCTTCTTCTAGTAATGGGTAAGCTGCACTGACTTTTTGACTCCATTGACTGTACTGACCTGTTCTTCAGTGATTATAATGGGAGTTCAGACATTAGCTCACATGTTGATGTCTAAATCTTGCTAAATCTGGTGCTTAATTTAGAAGAATTTTATTGCCCTCAGGAGGCTTTTAAATTCTCTCTGCAATCAATCTGCACTTAGAGAACTGGCTGGGTCTAGCTGGGCTTCAGAGGTGCCTCCCTTTTTCTGTAGGTTGCGGAAAGAACCTGGACAGCTATGATAGGCAAAGTTAGATTACCCTGCAGAGTTCTGTGTTTGGCAGGACAATGTTTTAGTTAGAATTCTAAATTAGATATAATGGATTCTACCTATCTGCCTAGAAACCATAGCTAATTCTTGCTTGATTTAAGAACCTAATTATTGAAAACAGCTCTGAAAATCTTTCCCTAATACATAATTCTTGAGAAGAGCAGGAAATAAACTGGTTAGGTCCAAGGAGACAGTGAACAAGAAATTGAAAATACATATAATCAATTCCAGTTTCTTTTTTTATACTGTGAGGTTCTTCAGGCATCACCTCTTGCAATTTCCTGAGTCAACAGCCTAGGGACATAATGCAATAAATCACCGAACTGATAATGGGAAAAAACACTAGCTTGTTGCTCTTCTTATAATTGGATTCTGAGGACCAGATTTTTAAAAATATTTCATTTCCTAAGGATGTGATCCACAATAGAGCATAGATTATTCTGATGGTCAGTATTGCATTATGTAATGCTTAGGTGCCTGTTTCCTAAGTTTGATTCCATATCTTGAACAAGGCACATTATCTGCTTATACAATGCATACAAAGTACACATTCAGCCAGACTTCCCAATAGCTGTCCAAGCAAATCAACAAAAAAACAAACACCAAGACTAGAGCTGTTTCTTAAATCCCACCTCTCCCCAGATGCTTAGCTCTTAGTCACAGGGAAAAGCAGTCATGAGCAGTAGCTCCCAAGCCCTTCCCTGTCTCAGGTGCCCATTCTAGGTTTTAAAGGAGAGAATCAGGAAGAGATGGGCATCACTTTGAGCACACAGCTGGAGGAAGGAAGGTTACAAAAACTGAAAAAAGGCCCAGAATTCAGCACACTTCCTGGATGTGGGAAACAATTGTCTGAAAGGATCCACATTGTTCTTGCTCACCCTGAAAGTAAAACCCAGTCAACAGGCTCTAGAGAGCTCTCTCAGTCTTGATGCAGCAGCACTACGTACAAAAGAAAATTTGCATTCACAGCACCAGAAGGAAGGAACAGCAGAAAAAAAATACTACTAAAGTTTCTCATCGATATAATTACTTAAAAGAAGGTGCTGGTGCCCATTTCTTCCTCACAGTGTTTTTGGTCATGTGTTTTCCATTAAATGGTTAGATAAAAAGTGAAATGTTTTTGAGTTTCTTTTTCCTTTCCCCCTCCCCGCACTGAATGAAAAAGAGTTTTAGAAGCTTTCTGGTTGAGGTTTTCCTTTTTCTACATGGATCAAACAGAATACTATAATGGGTTCAGGATTTACTGAAAAATTTTTAAAGAACTTTAGCAGAACTGAGAAAACTGTAAAGGATTAAGGGATGGTAGAAATTGGGGAAGGACTTCTGTGTAGGAAATGAGTGTGGGTTTGTAATACTGAAAAAAGAGGTGACTGTGGGACCTATAACAGAAACCTGTATAGCCAAGAGAGAAAGTTAAATTGATCCAGGTCATTAACTGCTTCTCATAAGAAATACAAATATAAAATGAAACTAGAGCAGAACAAACAAGAGAAGCAGTACTGTAGCATAATCCATTTGTGTAACTCAGTAGCACAGGATGATCCAATGCAGCCTAAGAGGCAATTGTGTAAAAACCAGATGAATGGCTCTTACTTTATCTTACAATTGTAATTAATGGACAGAACATTTCAGTGGGAGTGCTAGGGTAAGTAGTCATGCCTGTCTTATCAGCAACTGAATTTTTCTTAGTGAGGCCTCTTTTGCTTTCTGTACAAAGAAAGATGATCCTAGAAAAGTATGTAGAAAAGGTTACAGCATTGCACTGGTTGAGACCTGGCCAGAAATGAGTCCCAAGTCTCCCTTAAGACTTTCTTGGGAGAGGGAAAATAAGTTTGCTTATACAAACTGCTTCTTTCGGCTTATCCAGAGATACAGCACAGCCTGTAACCTGAGGAACTGGAAGTCTACTATCAATACATGATGTCTCCATCTGCTGATTGCTAACAGAGATTTTCATATTCCCTTGTATAACCTGATGGAAAGCACACAGCTGATGCTGTGATAGATGCCTGCTTCCAATCAGGAAGCAGACGTTTTGTTAAATCTGGTTTCTAAGTACAGCATTGCCTAGCAACTATGGGAAACAGAGAAACCAAAGCAAGAGAACATTTCACCTGATGCGGCTTGGGGCTTGGATGCTTTTTTTGTTTGTTTGGTTTTTGTTTGTTTTTAAAAGAAATTACCCCAGTTTAATCCCGTGTAAAACAGTATTAGGTGATGTATGTCTTATCATCAAGGAAGCAAATGATGATCTCACAGGAGGAGTGTTAAGACAACATTTCCAAGGGCACTGATTCACAACTGTGAAGAAATTAAGACTTGGTAGTTAATTAAATGGAAAGGACCCCTAGGTGTTTGTGTCTTTTGTTAATACTTTGTCCTAAATCTTCATCATAAAGAGTCATTAGCATATGCCAACATTAGGCCCACAGCACTCCAATAGTGCATCAGAATGGCAGCACTGCTATCCTAACTCTCACCCCATGTAGCACCACTTACACCCTCTTTCCTTCTTTTTTTCCAAGACATATTCCAGAGTATGAGCTGAATTTTAATAATGACTAATTCATAGTTCACCTCCAGGATTCTGGATTAAATAACATTACTTTGCTAAAGGTCCATGTTGCAAATAATTTTGCTAGCAACACCAAACCCCTTTACACAGCCTTGGATCTGAAATCATGGACGTCTTGAACTGCTGTCTGAGTGATCTATGGCTGCTCAGCTAGATTTTCTGTATGCACTACTTCCCTATACTGAAAAATCCAGGCCATATTTTGTTTAGCATTGACTTGACAGAAAAAATCTTTCCCTCCCTGAATATGTATGTAATGGGAAGACAGAAGAACTGCATATGGTTTTATATGATTGCTAAGTGTATTGCAACTGTTTAGAAAATGAGGTCTTTCACAAGAAAAAGGTTTTGCCTCTTCTATCTTTTCCCCTACATCTAGGGAACATGTATTTTGATATGCTTCTGGGTAAACTCTGGGCTGAGCTCAACTGCCTCAGTATACCCTAGTGCCAGTTGCAGCAACTCTGGCTAGCCAGCAACACTGGCTTGCTCAAACACCTGAACCACCCTCAAACACCTGAATGTTACTGTAGTTGCAGCTGGAGTCCAGCTGAGGTAGCCCAGGGCACTAGCTGGCTCTGGCAGGCAGATACAGGGACCTCTGTCATGTCTGTGGCTAGTATAATTTAGGGAGTCCTGACGCAATTTTTATTTGCATATAATACAATACCAAACATCTGCTCAGTGCTCTACCAACATTTAAGCCAGTACATACAAGTTTGTACTTTCCTGCTGGGCTCAGTCTGACGTTAATCATTTCAGAGACATTGAGCAGAAACTGTAAGTATGTGTGGCATCTTGCTCATGAAAAACAAACTCTGCTTTAATGGGAAGCAGTCAAGTCAGAAGGCAAATCACAGAATCAGAGAATCCTGGAATATACTGAGTTGGAAGGGACCCATCAGGATCATCAAGTCCAACTGCTGACCTTGTGCAGGATACTGAAGGATCACACCTTGGACAATGGAGAGCATTGTCCAAACGCTTCTTGAACTCAGATAGCCTTGGTGCTGTGACCACTTCCCTGGGAGCCTGTGCCAGTGTCCAACCACCATCTGGATGAAGAACCTTTTCCTGATATCCAGCCTAAACCTCTTCTGACTCAGGTACCTGCCATTTCCTCAGGTCCTGTCACTGGTCATCACAGAGAAGAGATCAGTCTCTGCCCCTCTTCTTCTCACAAAGAAGTTGTAATTGCAATGAGGTCTCCCCTCAGTCTTCTCTTCTCCAGGCTGAACAGACCAAGTGCCCTCAGCTGCTCCTCATGTGGCTTCCCCTCCAGACCTTTCACTGTCTTCACTGCCCTCCTTTGGACACTCTCTAATAGGTTAATATCTTTCTTATATTGTGGGTCCCCAAACTGCCCACAATATTCAAGGTGAGGCTGCCCCAGTGCAGAACAGAGTGGGACAATCCCCTCCCTTGACAGGCTGGCTGGCGATGCTTTGTCTGATGCCCCCCAGGACAGGATTGGCCCTCCTGGCTGCCAGGGCCCTGCTAACCCATATTCAACTTGCTGTTGACCAGGACCCCCATGACCCATCCTACAGCTCTGTTTTCCAGCCTCTTGTTCCCCAGTTTATTCACATAGATACTGGGTTTCAGCATGCTCTTAATTTCTAAATACAGAATACATAAGAAAATAAAAATCTCTAACATTTTCTGGTTAGGACTGCATAGGCTCTAAATAAAGAGACACTGAATGCTGCTGCTCATACACTGAAAACACATCTGTGACTGCCATGTGATACATCAACACCCAGGCTAATGCTAAACCTGAATCCACTGTGTTATTAATAACAGCACAACTGGGTCAGCCACATATTGAGTGTAAACTGATTTTATCATGTCTCCTGTGTTTGCAGCCTACCCTAGGCTTTCTGCAGTTAACTAGACCATAACTGAGCAGGTGATGTAAACCTTATGCAAACAATTTCTGCACTACAGCTATTGAAATACCAAGGTGTTCCAGATTTGTATTATATTTAGATGAGTTAAAGAGGATGCTAAGGCTTATATCTGGACTCAGAGGCCTATGTTTCCTGATTTGGTCTCAAAAATTAGAAATTTTTTAAAATATGCTCTGATTGAGACTTGCTAACATATTGAACAAAATCTTTAAATGATGTGCACTTTCTGTTGTAGCTTTATCTAAAGGGTAAAGAAAGGTTACTCTTAAATTACCTTGATGTAAAAGAGAGGTTTTTGGTACACTATCTGGTCTCAGAAGTTAGTAGGCTGCATAGCCTGCATTGCCATCTGCCTCCTTCTCCACAAGACTCTTGAAAAAGCACCAATTTGGTTTGATTGATGCATTACATTATAGAATCATAGAATCATTTAGGTTGGAAAAGACCTCTAAGATCTAGTCCAGTCTTTTCCTGAACACCACCTTCTAGCCCCTGACACTAAATGCCATGTCCAGTCATTTCTTGAATACCTCCAGGGATGGGGATTTCAGCACCTCCCTGGTCAGGCTGTTACAATGCTTAACCACAGTTTCAGTGAAGAAATTCTTCCTGACATCCAACCTGAACCTCCTGTGGTGCAGCTTGATGCTGTTTCCTCTTCTCCTATTGCTGATCGCCTTGGAGAAGAGGCTGAGCCCCACCTCACTACAACCTCTTTTCAGGTAGTTGTAGAGAGCAATAAGGTCTCCCCTGAGACTCCCTTTTTCCAGGCTAAACAACCCCAGCTCCCTCAGCTGCTCCTCATAGGACTTATACCAGCTTCATTACCCTTCTCTGAACATGCTCCAGCACCTTAATATCTTTCTGAAGTGAAGGACCCCGAACTGGACACAGTATTCGAGGTGCAGCCTCACCAGTGCTGAGTATGGGGGGACAATCTCTTCCCTGATCCTGCAGGGAAGAGATACAAGCCAGGATGCCATTGGCCTTCTCAGTCACCTGGGCACACTGTAGGCTCATGTTCAGCTGGATGTCAACCAGCACCCTCAGGTCCTTTTCCACAGGGCAGCTTTCCAGTCCCTCTGCCCCCAGCCTGTAGTGCTGCCTGGGGTTGTTGTGACTTAAGTGCAGGATCCAAGACTTGCCAATGACCTCAGCACATCCATCCAGTCTGTCCAGATGCCACTGTAGAGCCTTCCTGACCTCCAGCTATCACCACTCCCACCCAATTTAGTGTCATTTCTGAGAGTGCCATCATCTAACTTCTAGTCACCTAAACAAGCTAATGGCCTTGATACCAGGTCGGTAGCTAATGTTTGTTTAAAGATTTAGATCCTGAAGCATTAGATTAGTCTCCACTCTGCATGAATTGCTCACTCAAAGCAGGCAAAGTCAGACTCCTTTTTGTGGCTTAAATATCTTATTATGACCGGGAGAAAGGACTGTCAGACTGAAACAGTTTTCTGAAGGTTGGCCCTAAGGTTGATCTTAAGTACTTTTCTCTCAACAGATGGGTGCTGATCTTCTTCTACTGATGCTCTGGGTTAAGTTTTCCCTGACAAGCCTCTATTCTAGTCTTTTTCCTTCCTAAGCAGATTGGTGATCATGTTTTCTTCCTAGGAGCTCTCCAGCTAGTAGGCTGCAGCATATTCAATTTCATACAGCAGGGACCAAAATAGTTTTTTAAACTTTTTTCTAGAAATATTGCATCTGAAGATTTGAGGTATCCTCCCATGTCCCCCACAGCTATGCTGTAGACGAAAGATTTTTGAGGATCTGCTTTTGGTTTTAAGCATGGAAAAGGAGATTTAATTTTCCTATTCCTAATTGTTTAACTGTATTTTCAAAATAAATCATGCTCTGCTCTTGATTTATAATGAAACACACTCAGGGCTTGGGGTTGGGTTGGTTGTGAGGTATTTTTTTTTGTTTTTTTTGTCTAAAATACTCGCAAATTTTTTTATCTTGAAAGTCTTTCTTATTATACAGCAACAAGACCATGCACAAAATATAATGCTTCTAAGTCAACATTTTCTTTGGGTGCTGTGTATTGAAACAACTTACTTTCCATTATTTGTCTTTCTGCAACTAGACAAAAATTCTTATAAAAGAGAGCAATTGTAATAGTATTCTGGCAAGTCCAACTCATATGGTATATTGTCACAAAAGTATACCTAAGAAAATGCAGAATGGCTATAGAATATGATTGTGGCTACTAATATGATTTAGAAACTTCTTCCAGAAGCTACATACAGTATGCTATTAAAACTGCAAATACATATTAAATATGTGTGTTTTTAAGGAAAATTTTATATTCAAATTTAAGATAAAAAATATGGAATAAAATGCACTAGGAAACTGATATGTAGACAAAGGTTTATTTACACCATACAACATTTTAAATATTTTATACACAGCTGCAGCAGAGAAAGCTACTCTGAGCTTTCCAGAGAAAACTGCAATAATAAAGATGTGAAATATATTATTCATATAAAAGTGAGATTATTACTTTATTGCATTTAAAGCAATGAAGAATGTAGCTCAACAGACATTCATTTAATGACAAAAACTTTGCTTTTATATTATAAAGTAAAAAGTGTAGTAATGGCCAAACAGACTGTTATAAACTTTAAAAACTGCATAAATATATACATTGTGCTTCATGGTGAAGTTTTTTGAAAACTAAACCAAATGAAGCTGTTACAACATGAATCGTTGCTTGAGGTTTATCTATAAAGATTACCTTACAAATCCATTCCACGGGTACTTACAACACACGATGGTAAGAATTGTACACCTGGTTCTCCACTAGCTGCCCTAGTGGGAATATACTGTACGAAAAAACCACTGACATTTGGCACAGGAAGAGCCTGACATAAAGGAATCGCAATGTTCAGACAGGAGTGTCAGGATTGCCAGGATTCCCAAAGTCTCTTTATTGTCAGTGCAATGAATTATTTTTGTTTTGTTTCTGTTTTGTTCAGTTTATTTTTGTTAAACTTCTGTTTGAAAGTCACCTTCTTGCACGTCTAAGGGTAAGTTCAGACACTTCTCCCATTCTGCTGGTCTGAGTTCTAAAGCATCTTTTGCCTCTGTATCTAATACGTTTATCGTTGTATAGTGTTGGTAGTCGCCTGTGGTTTTGAAACTGTCCCATGGAGCTTTGCTCGGTCCTGAGTTCTCCTGAAGACCAAAGAAAGAAGAGTTAAAACCGAGGATGCAATAATAATTTATAAGGCTGTTTGCTAATGTGCTTTCATGAGACACAGAAGCCAGAGAGGGGAAATGGCTTTGCAGGGAGCCAGGCTGGCGGATGTTCAGCACCATTGCAACTCTTTCTTTGCAAGCAATCAACACTTTGGCAGGCTCCTCACCTGAGCTGCCAGCCAAGCCCTTTCTTTCACAAGAACCAATGTAGTGAGGAATGGTCAAGTGATCCAGTACCGATAGCCATCTTTCCGACAGTGGTTGTGTAGAAGAGTGGGAGAAGAGAAGGGAAGGTAATTGAGAAGAGTTTGCTGCCTGAAATATGGAGTGGTTTGGAAGACAGACTGCCAGCTGGATTTTAAATTGTGGCAGGTACATGACAGAAACATGGAAACCTTGAAAATGCTGCGAGACCTACCGTGCTTTACATCCTGATAACCTCATGTACATTAGGATTAACAGACTGAAAGCTGGTTTGTTTTGTTTTGTTTTTTGGTTTTTTGTTTGTTTGTTTGTTTTGTGTGGTTTTTTTTTCTTCTTTTCTTTTCCCCGAATGCTAAGTTTCATAGGGTAAAAGACATTATGGACTATGATTAATGATTGCTTCTTTAACATGATGGGTGGGATTCAGTTACCAAAACCCAACATTTTTTGCACCATTTTAGATGCCTTTGGACTTTCTGTTTGATCTCCAGCTATCTTTCATGAGAGGTGCAGGTCTCCTTTGAGTCCTGTGTCATCGCTGCCTGTACTGTGTGGTAAGACCTCTGAGACTGTCTAAAATAGCCTGAGATGCCTATATTTAGGTACCTGGATCACACTCTGTCTGTCTCACAGATAGACCATTCCTCTAGGCAGCTTTTATTGGCAGACCTTTCAAAAACACAGCACTGATGCGAAACTGAGTAAACACAACTCTTCCACTGAGATTCCCTTTGAGATTTTGAATTAATTCAAGCTTTATGTGAACAGCAAATTTCAAGTAGGGAGACAAATGAAAACTTTACATGTCAGCAAATCTCAGAAGGGGAAGTGAGTGAGAACTTGATGCAAAATAACACATATCACAGTTAAAGGTTCATCAAAGAATCAGGGCTAAATTTCTACTGGATTTAGATGATGTAAATGATGTAAATCCATTGGCCTCACATCTGCTTAATACCTCTTCTTCATGTCTGAGAGCAGCTCTTCTGAAAAAGTTATAGAATACAATAATTCTAGCTCAGTTCCATTTAATATACAATTTTCACATTATAAAATAATATAAAAATAATACTAATCAAAATATTGCTGCTAACAAATATGTCAGACTAAATTAGCTGTTTTAATTAGGTGGAGTCAACTATTTCCTTGCTCTCGTTCAGATCAGATGTAGTCAGGGTGTTACGTATGTGTGTATGAGTGTCTATGTATAAATTTGAATTATGATGATAGCAGCCTCAACTCAGGATGCTTTAATTTTTGCTATCCCCATGGTAAATATTTATCAACCTATTATGGAAAAGACATGGCATTGCAGAGATGCCGTGTCCTTTCCAGACCATCTCATGTATAGGTAAATGTAGCTAGACTTGTTTGTAGTAACTAATTTAATATCTCCTTGCCTAGCTAGAGGAAAAGCCCTATTGGCCAAATTATATCAGTGAGCTGATTTCTCTATATAAAACCCTTTAGATTTAGCAGGCATATACAGATTTAAAATGTGCTCCCTACAGTTCAATTATTTGTTGTCAATAATGATGTCAGTGAGTTATTTATGGTCTAGTTGTACAACCTAATGAGTCTCATCATAGGTTAAATTACTGAAAACATCTTCTGTTCTCATTTCTGAGGGTATCTAAAGGTGAAGTCTTCTTGGGAAAAATACAGAATTCAAAGGGCTCTTGTTTCATTCTTGTTGTTTAGGATCCATCATATTTTCAACATAATACAAGGAAAACTTACCATACTGCCTGATTTTGGTACATCCCGAAATCTGTCCAGAGTCTGAAATTTCTGATTTAACTCTTGAAACAATTCCATGTGTCTCTTTCTAGTATGCATGACCTTCTGCAAAATGGAACATAATGGCTTATATTTATAATTGAATCTGTTTGGGATTTTTTAAAAGAGAATCATTTTTCCCAGCATAATAAAGTAAATTGAATTTGGCAGGGCCATCTTTTCCCTATAGACTTGTCCAATGGAAGTGAATTGCACAGAGCCTTCTGTCTGCTCTGTTTAATGTTCTTCCTGTGTACAAGAGACTGTTTTCACCCCACATTTATTGAGTTGCTGAAATTAGGGGACACTGGTTTTGTGCTATCTTAGACATATTCTGAAAGTCATGATGATTTCTCAGAAGAGCATTTCTCTTGTACATTAGGAATATTTTTTAGAATGTCTGATTTCAGCATGGACAATAATGTTTTAATTTCTATAGGAAAACAACAGCAGTTTGTAATGGTCCCTGATGGAATAATTTTTATGAGGATGCTGAATTCAGAAATCTTGGCTCAAAATGGAAGATCCCTATATGTTATCTGTTTTTAATTAGATAGCTTTTTGTCATTCCAATCATTATAAAATGCAGTTGAAACGGCATTCATAAGAAGAATAGTAGGCAGAGTTTTTCAATTTTACTTGCTTTCTTATTTTATGGCCAAAGCAATTGGAAACTACCCTCCCTCGAGCCCATGCATGGGACATTCTTCCACAAAAACTACTTACATGGCACTCCTGTGTAAGAGGTGGGGACCCCAAACAATCCCCAGAGTTCTCAGGCCTCATTTCACAGGCCTCAGACATGAATCTGCCTGGGACAGCTAAGTGGAGAGTGAAGCCAGTTTTCAAGTCTAGATTGTAAAACTTTACCTAATCAGAGTTGTTTTCAAACAAATTCAAGTTCAGTTATGGATTCAGACCAGCTTCTGGAGCAAAGCTGAAGGCTGCTTACTGTTGAATCAGTCTCACAGTTCTGTGGTCTGGGTAGACAGGGGACCGGAGGGACTAAGGATGCTTCACCTCAGTCCAGCAGTGGAATGGCTCAGCTTGTCTGTTCTGCTTGAACTTGAGTTACAGCCAAGGCAGTAACAGTAATGCTGACAGAAGTGGTGCAGGACACAGGCCTCCACGCAAGTCCACTAATTGTCAAACCTGATTTTCCCTGGAGTTGTGCATGACAAACCCTGTAAACTTAGGTATGTCGTACCTGAGTGTGACCCTTTCCAGCAAGTAACACTCCTGCCAAGCCTACGTTCGTACCTCTTAAAACGGAGTAGCAGCAGCTGACCTTCAATAATCCTTTATCAATACTAATTTTAACTTTATCTTTCCTTCGCATTATGTGTTTATAGATTTCATGAAATGTGGCTACTCTTTTGGCCATGCATTTATACTGCTATGCTATAATAACCATATTATCCTCAATCTAGCTATATCGTAGCTTGAAAACTTGTTTCATTTCTGAGAACAGGAAATTTGCAACATTATTCACAAAAGAGACACGAGACACATTGAGCAATCAAAGACCTATTAACATGAGTTGTGGGGTGAATAAGGGAAAACTTTGTGCAATATTCAGTAATAAACTCCTTGCAAAATGCAATTTAGCTAGAGATAGCTGATCTAAATTTATGAGAGGAGTTTCACTAAAGTGACTTCTTAGGGATTCTTTTAAGATAATGCTGTTATAGTAGACAGGAGAATATAACAAATGTCATATACACAGAATTTTAAAAAGAAAGGTTCTGAAATAAGTAGACATGATCATAGCAATAAAACAGTTTTGGTAGGTTAAAATACTGGCTCTAAAAAGCAGTATGTGCATGTGACTGTGAAACAAGTATCTCCATTTGGAAACTTTTTAGTAGAAGGCTAAGAATGAGAATGCTACTTTCTGATGTCTTTTCCCAAATCGTGTACCCAAGATGCCATTAAATAGCAGATATGAATAATGCAAATGTGTTACTCAGTTCATTACATTATTCTTGAGGAGAAGCAGGTGGGAGGAGAAATAAAACACTTGCACTGGGAAGTCCGCCAGAAAAAAAAAAGGCTTTAAATTTTATTCTTAATAGCAGAATGACTGGTACGAACATGTACCTATGGATCTTTTAGTTGCTTTGTGTTTTCCTGGCTTCCATTCCGCAGTTCCTACCCACTGACAGCCACCCCCTCCCCACTGCTTATAAAGAACGATCTGAACCGAAGGTGAGGTGCAATTACTAAAATTTCCAACTTTATTTTCTAGACTTCTTTGAAATTGCTGGTTAGAAAGCACTATCTTGTCTCCTAGAAAATATGCTCTGTTAGGTAACTTTTTCTCTTTTATGAGAAAACAACCTACAGAGCATTTGTAGGGGGTTAATCTGTTTTCCCTATGAAATGAGCAATGTGGAAAACACCACTTTATTAATCTTAGAAATACATAAGTTTTATCAATACAAAGCCAGAGATCTTGACCAATATATACCTGGATGATTGTAACAGCATCAGGACCTGAACAGGATGGAAAATTAACTTCTCATGCTGCCCTTTGAAAGCACACCTTCTTTAGGTGCAGCTGTGCATCTATTAATGCTGCATCCCTGCTAGAAACACCTGATTTAGCCATTAGGCTACAGACACACATCTTCTTGTGGTCTTTCCTGCAGGTTCCATAACTCTTGTGCCCCACACCCTAAAGGGGGTCAAGATGAATTGACACACCTTTCACATTTCTAACCCCATGTATAAGTCAGATAGAGGGTGTGTTTTGAAGAGACTGTGCCTTACTCTTATGAGCATCTATTCACAGAAAAGGATTCAGAGTGTGGATGGCTATTATCAAGATGGGAAGATCTTCAAACATAACTCTGTACCCAGCTCCCTTTTTTATTTATGATAGGATTTTAGCTGAACTCTAACTCAAGGACAAATATTCTCATGAATTCATGACACCCCACCTGAAGTACTGTGTTCAGCTCTGGGGTCCCCAGTGTAAGATCGACATGGACCTGTTGGAGCAACTGCAGAGGACGACAACAAAGATGATCAAAGTGCTGGAGCACCTATACTATTAAGTCTGACTGAGAGACTTGGGTTTGTTCAGCTTAGAAAAGAGAAGGCTTCAGGGAGACCTTATAGCAGCCTTCCAGGAGCTAACAGGGGCCTACAAGAGACCTGGAGAGAGACTTTTTGCAAGAATGTGTGGTGATAGGACATATGGTGATGGCTTTAAGATGAAAGAGGGAAGGTTTAGACTAGATATAGGAAGAAATTCTTTATGATGAGGGTGGAGAGACACTGGAACAGGTTGCCCAAAGAAGTTGCAGAAGTGTTCAAGGTAAGGTTGGATGGGGCTCTGAGTAACCTGGTCTAGCAGAAGGAGTCCCTCACCATGGCAGAGGGTTTGGAACTAGATGGTTGTTAATGTCTGCTTCAATCCAGGCTATTCTGTGATTCTGATTTGTGGCCAATCTTACAAATAACAATATAATCATGATCATTATCATCATCATTACAATGTCATTTAATTTGCCTTGGAGATTTTCTACATTGCCACAGGTAAAAATATTCTCTCTCAAATACTGTATGAAGCAGTTAAGTGAAAAGAACAGATGGGGGAATGTCTTCCCAGCCATATAATGGAAGCATGCTGTGTTTTCAAGATGTTATAGGTATGATCAGTTGCCAAACTTGGGAACAGGAAAGGATTTTTCCCTGCAGGCATATTTTTTTTACCTTTGCCTTCAAGAGATGTCTTCATGTTTGTAAGAGAACAATTTTAAACTTTTGTGAGTTGTAATGTTATTATAATGAATAGCTATGGCAAATAAAATTCTGAAAGAATGCAGCTCCAGCAACTGATGATCAATTTAGCATTATTGCTGGTGAGAGTGTACTGCTCTGTGTAAAGAAAAGAAGTCATTCTGGCATTCACACTTGTTCAGTGTATCCTTGCTCTCCCTCAGAGCCAGAGATGACTTGAATACTGGGGAGCAGGGTAATAAGACACTTTTCTGAATTATTTGGCGTAAGTGTTACTGCCAGAATAGATTCAATGAATGGCTGAGAGAAAGGGGAGAGTGGGATGGTTGGGGAAATCCAGCAGACAGACCCTCTAGTAGAATTTAAAGGTAGTTGTGATCTTGATCCTAAAACACATGTCAATAATACTGTTTAACTCTCCTGTATGTTTTTGTGATTGCCAGCGCACACCTATTCTAAAGACCTCTTGGGAGTTTCTATGGTATCTGTATTTCTGTTCAACATAATTAGAATGAATCTTATTTCATCTGACAGTTAACTGTTAGTGCTGAAACTTAATGACAAAGCTACCTGTCCAGCTTTAGGGAAAAAATGACACATAGATGGCACTCAACTGGGGTTACCACAGCCAGCAGCAGCAAGGATCTGGGTTGTCCAGACCAGTCATTTTGGTCATGCTTTGAATACCAGACTGCATGAATGAATCTAAACTAATATTTGGTAATAGCAAGAAAAAAGCTGTAAAGATGTTGCTTGTTGACTGTTCATTTAGCAAAATTCAAAGTCCAACTAGTTTAGTCAAAATCTAATCATGGACAGTATATTATGTAGCAGAAATACCTTCTTCTGACACACTAACCCCCATTTGTTAAATCTGTCTTTTTTTTCCTTCATAAAGGGATAAGTTACGAATGTAATGTTAAACCATTGAAAAGGGAAAACAAGATACAGGTGCTCAGTTTGGAGACCCTCCTCTCTTAACCAGCTTAAGATCTATGATAAGGGCTACCAGTTTGGATATCATCTTTTTGTCTCTCTCTTTCATTTGAATGGAGACACAAGTTTTCTATAACAATACCCACACAGTTACAGGTCTTTTGTTATTTATAATCCATTGCAAAGGCCCTTAAAGCTACGTCTGTATTTCTATATTTCTGCATGTATTGGAGATACCAGGGCCAGAATATTTTATGGTGCTGAGTAGTCTTAGTCTGGCTGTGTTCACATTATGTTGCAGCTGGCTTTGAGTTTCATCTGTGGCTCTTGGAGAAAAATAGTTTTTCTCATGTTTATTTGGTTTCCCTTCAAATTATCTCTAAAAGGTGACTGTCCCCACTAGAACAATCTTTTTTAAATTTTTTAAAATTTTTTTTAAAACTATGAAATTATGACTCTACAGTAGTAAGTCAAACACATCCAAGACTATTCTCTAGCACCATCTAACATGGAAGGTTCTCAATGAATACTAAATTCTATTAAATTCTCTTAGTCTCCCAAATAAGATGTCTACAACCAAACTGTCTATTGTGAATGGTACTCAGATTGTGTTGATTCCCTAATGACACTCAGAAATTGTTTTGAGACACAAAGGTGGTCCAGACTAAAATAGTGAAGGTCATCCTAAAAATTAGTCCATATAAAAAGTGGAATTTTGGCACCTAGGAATATTCCCTCCTATGTCTAATTTAGTAAGACAGACATAGCGTGAGTGTTTGTCTTGTATGGGTATAGAGAGATGCATGTGAGAGGTTGAAGGTGTAGAGGCTGCTGGGAGAGTGTTAAAAGGAAAAGGAGAGAGGGAGTTGATCTTGTCCATACTGCATATTTAGCATCCGTTATCCTCAGAACCATGTAATTGTATCTTTTGTTACCCTCAGAACTGTGGAAGTGCATTGTCTCAGAGAATGCCAGCTGGTACTGGCCACAGATAAAGCAGAGAAAGTGTTAAACATTTAATTAGCATGTCCCATCATTCTGTCTCGATTTCACCTTCAGACTCTATTCTGTTTTGCAGTCAAGCTGCTTTGAGGTATCCAAACAGCAGCATTTTGGATACAACATACTATCTTAATTCCCTTCATCAGGATGTGTTGCTGAGTTAAGGAATCTGGGTGGCCATTTGAACATTTTATAGCTCTTTTAGTTTGTTTTACCTTAGAGAGACAGCCATGCTATGTGCGAGGTTACAGGCAAGCCCACTGACATAATCAGAGGAATCGTAAAATAGGGAGGTGAGATGGGGTTAGTCTGAGTCAATACTTCTAAAAGACAGTAGCAACTGGCACAGTATTGTTACCACTCTCACTCCCTCAGCAGTCACTCCCAATGGCCTCATCCTTTCCTTTTTAAAAACAAATATATTTTCCTGCATTTTAATAGTAGTTCTACAAATATTAGACCATGCAGCAACAATGCTGCAAACAAGCTATGATAGAGGTGTAAGCATCTTAAATAAACAGTGACAGAAAGCTGGGAGGAGTGGCTGATACCCCTGAGTGCTGTGCAGCCCTTCAGAAGGACCTCAACAGGTTGGAGAGATGGGCAGAGAAGATTGTCTGAAATTCAACAAAGGCAATTGCAGGATTCTGCACCTGGGGAAGAATAACCCCCTGCCCCAGGACAGGCTGGGGGTTGAGCTCCTGGAAAGAAGCTCTGTGGAGAAGGACCTGGGGTTCCTGGTGGACCTCAATCTGTCCATGAGTCAGCAGTGTGTCCCTGTGGCCAAGAAGGACAATGGGATCCTGGAGTGCATTAGGGAGAACATTGCTGGCAAGTCAAGGGAGGTGATCCTGCCCCTCCATTCAGTCCCAGTGGGGCCACATCTGGAGTGCCCTGTCTGGCTGTGGGCATCTCAGTGCAAGAGAGACATGGAGCTCCTGCAGCAGGTCCAGTGGAAAGTAACAAAGATGATTAACGGACTGGAGCATCTCTATGAGGAAAAGATGAAGGAGCTGGGCCTGTTCAGCCTCAAGAAGAGGTGACAGAGAAGGAACCTCATCAGTGTCTGTAAGTATCTGAAGGGAGGGTGTTGAGATCCAGCCTCTTCCCGGTCAAGAAATAGGGCAAGAGACAGTGTGCAGAAACTGATGCACAGGAAGTTCCACCTGAGTATGCGGGAGAACTCCTTTACTGCGCAGGTGACCATGCACTGGAACAGATTGCCCAGAGAGGTTGTGGAGTCTTCCTCACTGGAGATATTCAAGAACTGCCTGGATGCAAGCCTGTGCCATGTGCTCTAGGATGACCCTACTTGAGCAGGGAGATTGGACCAGATGACCCACTGTGGTCCCTTCCAACCCTAATTGATTCTGTGATTATGTGAAACTATGTGAGTCAAGAGAAAATATGTAATGGGTAGTTTGATTCTTGAGAGCAGAATGTGTACTGCACTGTTATTTATTTGGTTTTGGATTATGTTCTTGAGTGGTAGGAAGAATGTTTTAGTACCTGTTCACAGAGGATTGTGAACAGCATGATATTTCTTCCTTTCAGTAAAGAACAGTCAAATTTAGAATTCTTTATATCACTCTGGTTGTAAAACTTCTGAACATATTGCTTGAATTTAACTTAAAATTGCTTGCTTCTCAGAATTTTGCTATTGTTTCTTCTTACCTTCTATGCATTTTTCCTAAAGCATATCTAGGGTAATATTTGACTTTTATTTTCCTTAACATTTCCTGTGTCAATCTTTGTCTGGTGCATTATTTGAGAAATTACATGAGGGATTTAAGGTAGCTTTTTTCTCTAGGCGAAAACAAACCTAGGAGATTAAGTCGTGATGTTAAACTACCAAGAAGCCACAATCAGACATGGAGGATCAGTACTTCAGCAAAACCAGGTTTATCAAAGCAAGCCCTTCTTCATTGCAAGGATCCTATGACCACTGCTATGGCTAGTTCTGCCTCTTTCTTTTCTATGAACTAGAATCTGAAATCTGGAAGTACATGTATGTGCTTACAGCTCAAATAATAATAAAAATTTCTTATGCTTGCATATGCAAATAGAGCAATTGTTGAAGTTATGGTTGATGCATACTGATCACTGGCTTTCAAATTTAGTTCAAGATCTGTAGGTTCCATGCAAATATACTTGTTTAGCTTCTATGGAGACATGTATAATGAATTATTTCAAACTACTTCTATGCATGAACACACAACCTATGTGAAAACCCCAAAGCCATAAATTATGAACATCCCCTTGAAAACTAACTGTTGTACTGCTGCTGACTGAGATCGAACAAAATGGTCATTAACTATTACAACTAAACCTTCTCACTCAACAGGATCTAAGTCTGAAATTGTGGCTATCCAATCTAAAGAACCTTATATGAACTTGATTTTTATTTAGCATGTGATCCATAAGCTTTGACACTTGCTGCACTTCAACACTCAAGATTTGACATATTCATAATCACTACTTGGATGTGAAACTCATATGCCAGTAAATTAGTATTGAAGAAAGGGCGATATAATGAATTATTGAGAATCTCTTGAACAGAGCAACTTTCTGCAATGATGTAGCCTGCCCTAGAGAAGTGTCACACTTTTTCAGTAGGTAGATTGCCAGCAAAAGAAAAAAAATCCAACAAAATAAACCCAGATGAAAATGAAGAGGCAAAGAATTTAAAAACTGAAATCATGATGGTTAATATTGCAATATGACAGTTTGATCTCAGAATATTTTGCAAACAAGTTGCACCAAAGTAGTTTCAATGAATTGTTCATGACGTTCTGTACAGTACCAATTGAATGACCCTATCATATCTACCATGTCAGAAGGCTAAAATCTGCTAAAATGAACACTTCACATTTACTTTTAGGAAAATACTTTTAATAATCAGGAATAATTCAGTAAAACTTACTTCAAAGTCAAGGTCCGAATAACGTGATTTTCTTCTCTATTAAGCAGTAAAAAAAAAGAAAAAAGAGGTTGCATTAACAAGGGGACTATTCACCAAATCATATTAATGAGTCTAAATAACATTCCTGTTTTCCTATCAGGTATATATCAGGTATTTTGTAAGAAGATGTAGATTTTATCTTGATAATTTAAGATTAATATGTGACTTTGCACAGTTTATTAGACCAATATCATATTATTTTCTCTGAAATAACCAGACTGCATTTCACTGGAATGCATGATGTGCATGTTGTTTGCATGCAATCAAACCTGTCCATGTATAAAATATATCTATTTCTGTACTTTTTGTGGTATTTGAAAATTATCATCATATTTATACTTTTTACACAGCTAGCTATATATTATGATTTAGATTTTTATAGATATGCAGAAATTGATTCTTTCCTACATCAGGCTTACATTGGTACAACTCCATTGATTTTAATGGAATAAATGACAGCAAAATCAAGCCGAAACTATCTACACTTGCCGTAGCTTCAGCTTGTTTATTTGCAATGACAATCTGGATGGCGAAAGCAATGATTTTGTTTTAAACTTATGACAAATCTGATTCAAAGCATCTGATATAAAGCAAGAATGGTTTACTAGTGAAATAATTACTTGAATAAAATGCAACAGAATATGATTGCTTAGACATATCACAAATAATTTAGCACAGAATTCTTTAAATTCTAAAAGAAACCAATTATAAAGTCAAATTATATAAAAAAGAAACAGAAATATTATAAGTAAGGGATAAAAATATCTTTTCTAAGGTTGGAAATGAAATGTCTTGCAGTAGATTAAAGGGATGTAGAGAGAAGCAGCTAGGTTGCAAGAGCTGAAAAGAGTGCAAAAAACACGAGATTGGAAACAAAAAAAATCCACCTTCAGGAAGGAGGGTTAAAGAAGCAAAAGGCACCCCAAACCACTGAAAAGGCCTGCTGCTACAATTCAGCTCTAATTTTTGTCATAGGGGAGCCTGGCTTTAATTCATGGTAAAGGAATCTTTTCCAGTTGTACCTAAGTTCTTTAGTGAGATACAAATCCAAGTCACCAAGCCAAGATGAATAATGTTTCTGACTTTGATTTTATTTGGTTTAACAAATCTGCAGGTTTTAGTAAGCTGTTTTGTTCTACTGAAATTGAAAGAAATGATTTTACAAATCTTTCGTTTGTAGAAAGAGGAAGGTCTTTGATCCCTGAGCCCTTGATAATGCCACTTGGTGACATGTTGTCTGGTTTTGTAGTAAAATTTTAATGCTCCAATCCACAATAATATGAAGAGTATCTCTGATGCCTAAAGGGCTGGGAAGCAGCATAAAAGAACAGTCTAATACAATTAAAATAACCAACAACAACAAGCTTTGGAGAGGCTATCTTTAATCATCAATTTGATTTAACCTAGCATACTTTAAAGAGAATCTTTTAAAACAAATTAAATAACTCTTCCCAAGCAAGTGTCATGAAAACAAAGAAACAACAAAAGCCAGGTAAGAAAATTATGAGGACATTATACCCAAGTTACTAAAGCAGCTAAATTATCACTTTTCATTCATTTAAGAGGGCCATGATACAAGTGTAACTTTGACATAGGCCTTCATCATTCCACAGTAAATCAGCACCTAAAGAAATCTACATATTTCAGATGAAGAGGGATCTATTCTTTGAGTCCAATTAGAGCACATCTACAACTGAAAAGGTTCAGTGGTTACAAAAGAACAAAAATGTACAGGCAGATAATTAGGCAAAGTTTACAGGAGTAGCTTTGAAAAATGCTTGAAGAAACTATTTTTAAGCTAGAGTTCAGTAATAAACTAGATACCATTAAATTGTCTGACTGGGAATCCTAAGCAAAAACATAGAAAATTTAGGAAGAAATGTGTAGTTTCCTAGGAGCAATGTTATATTCCCTTAAGTCTGTTTAACTGCAGTGAAAATATTCCTGGCATTGCCAAATTATAACTTTTTGCAGCCAGAAAACTCTACCACTGTTTGTATGGCAAAAAAGTCATATCTAACAGACCGCAACATATCCAACTGTGCTATTGTCAGAGAGAGGCAACTATTTTTCCTGTTAGTTCACACCAGTTATGACCAAACAGGTCATACCACAGGTTTATCTCAGTGAGGATTTTTCTTGAGCTCAACAAGAATCTAATCACAAACACATTTATTTTAAACTCACACAGAACATCCGT
Source organism: Campylorhamphus procurvoides (assembly GCA_013396655.1). Classification (NCBI taxonomy): domain Eukaryota; kingdom Metazoa; phylum Chordata; class Aves; order Passeriformes; family Dendrocolaptidae; genus Campylorhamphus; species Campylorhamphus procurvoides. The sequence continues at coordinate 78,887 of WBMV01006684.1, read as the reverse complement.
TCTGTGCTTGTGCTTCACTCTTTTCCATGACTGCATACTATGAAATACAGTGCAAGTGGTGCTACAGTCTATTCTTCTAAGACATAAAAAGAATTTAACTGCCCCCCCCACCCCCAAACAGCAGCAGTGAAGTTCTGCAAGTCTGCAAAAAACAAAGGATGCTGGTTACTAATGTGATCTTGCACCGCTGAGTTATTTGCAGTATTGTCACTGATACCACTGGGTACACAATCAGGTTCTTCTGGCTACTCCATCATTGTCTTGAAATGTCTGCAGTGTTATTTCTTGGGAGAGGGAACACATTTAGAAGAATGAAGTCATTGGGAAACTTATAAAGCTAAAAGAGTGTCCCTTCAGTCCCAACTGGAAGTCGACATTTTATTCAATTGTTTTCCTAGTTTCTGTATGATATGTGACAAGCCTAAGCCATGAAAAGAATTACTTTAATTGTGATTGCATATATACTTTTTTCTTATAAGAAGTTTATTGGTTATGTTTCTTTTATCTGAGAAAAATGGTTTTTCCCACACACACTTAAATGCTTTCAGAAATCAACCAGGTAGCTCATTCTACGCTTTAAACTAACAAAAGGCAGCAGCTGAGTGGAGTAAGGGGTGACAATTTTTTTCATCAAATGAGCTACTGAACTGGTCACACCAGTATGTTTCCTCTCAAAAAGCTCTTCCCTTTATGTACCTGCAAAACTGAGAATGATTTTAGAGAACATAAAAATGACACTGGAAACTGGTGAGTTTTTTCAAGAAATAGTTGGAGATTCACTTGAGTATTAATGTTAGTAGAATAAAAGTAGCAAATAACTCTAAAGGATATTATTGAGGATTCACCTTTTTTAGTTTTTTGTATTTGACTAGGTTCTGCTATGATGTGCCAGGGCCAGTATAAAGTGACATTTCTGCTACAATACCTTTCCTAGGTCTTCAGAAGTTTAGGAATTTCCTTGGGAGGAGCTTTTTTTGACATCTAAAATGTATTGGTGTACAGAATTCCACAATTTAAATATGTATAACATGATAAAAGAAATTAATTTGTTTATCCCTTTGACATTTCTTTTGATGTTCCTGTTTTTTCTATTATAGAAGATATGAATAATCATTGCCTATTCACTCCTCAGTGATCTATTCTCCAAACTGAACAGTCCCAAATGCCAGTGAACTGCAAGGGTGAGTAAGAAAGGGGTTGTCTAAAAAGCTGAAGACTCAAGCAATTAGTCAGTGGAAGGGAGTTAGCTGGTATAATTCTTAAAAAAAATGAGGGGTGTGGGTAGGCAATGAACTGCAATCCATGCACAATTATAAGTCCTTCAAAAAAAAGGGCCACATCTCAATTTAAGTAAGCATTGTTACAGCCCAATGACAGTTCTGCATTGACACTCTACACTGGCAGAAGCCAAATCATGCCTGTAAGCTGGGGAAATTTCAGAGGAGTTAAGCAAACCATAGTTTTAAGGAGAAAGGATAAAAGAGTGATACAATTTTGTTTAAACATTGTCTCCGGAAGAAGCAAACACAAAAGCTTGTTCAGAAACCTTAGAAGCATGCCAACACATAAACAAAACTGTCAGGGAAAAATCTGAAAAAATTCAGAGATGGGGTTGGGAAAAGAAAAAGTTTATGTAACTATGCAATAATCTGCTAAGTGAAACATTGGAAACCCTCTACTCTAGTCCTGAAAATGAAGTTGGACTATGTATCACAGAAAAAATATAGTGTAGAAAATGTTCTTACACTGATAGAGGAGATGACTTGACAAGATTTATTCCCTCTTTGATTTCTACAGCTCTTTGATCTTAATTGATAAAATCCATTTTAGTAGAAAAAAACCCCTACCCTTCATGCCAGGACCAAAGTGAAACTCTGAGAAAAAAAATATTTGCAGTAGTAATTTGTTTAAATCAATTTCTCTTTGTGCTAATCATGTATAGCTTCTCTGTGTAATTCCAGAACAATTTTAAACTCTGCTGAGGGACAAAAATAGAATTCTGAAGAATAATTTCCATACACCAACACACACTAATCTACTGGCACCAGGAAAGAGCTGCTCCTGCTAAATGACTAATAAAATCCCTCCCCATCTCTGTAAAACAACAAATGCCTGGTTTTCTCCTCATTCTAGGCTGTGCTACTACACCAGCACCTGATTAAGTACATCAGATAGTCCTAAAGATATATTGCATTGTGCAAAGTATAATTGAAACCAGAGATACCATATTATAGTAAGGACTATAACCATGCCTCCATTAATATAAAGACTTATTATGAGCAGTTTATAATTCACTCTAATTTGACATACAAGATCTTTGCCTGGGGAGGACTTTTTCCCAGAGCAAATGTAAAGGAAAATCTTTTTTGGCCCTCAGAGATATGAAAGTAGGATGTGGATAGACAGTTTTGATTTAAAATGCCTTTTGTGGGTACATAACTGAAAAACACTAGTTTCTGAACAGAAGATTATGTTGGCTATTAGTTCATATCATGAGCAAGACATAAAGCAAGTAAATTTTCACAAAAAAAGTGAATTAGCTTTTTAATGTGGGAATTTTATGTCTTTAAAATATGCTAGCAAATGTAGCACATCAACACACAGCACAAACATAACTTCAGAGATCTCAATTTGAAACTATTCTGGCAAGTTATTGTGGCTTACTGATTCCCCCTCTTTTTTATAGGACAGCCTGCACATTCAATCAACTGAAACAACTTGTTTTGTGTTTCTGAATGCTTTGGGGGAAAATGTAGCATTTCTCAAATGAACAGTTGTAATATAAAGTCTGTAATACATGCTGCACTTCATAATACTGACAAAAATTTCAGTTCTTTGTATCTTTAGTTACTAGAGTCAACTCTGCCTGATTCTAGCTCTCTTCCTGTACAGTAACTTGAAAATAAGCTGCATCAATTTCTTTAGTCAGAAGAATCTGTGTCCTACTCGCTCACGTGAAAGAAAGAGAGAGTTGTCATAGGGCTAGACTTCATCTCACTGAGAGTCACAAAATTGGCAAGAGCTGTCTCCACAGCTTATTGAAGAATGAAATGAGGAACGGGAGGGATAGAAATCTGAGATACAGAATGCCTGAAAATAAATGCAATGTGGAAACATGATAAAGAAGAAATTCCTGTGGTGCTCGTCTCTCTATTTTTGTTCTCTCTCTTATTTTATTTCTCATGTCATAAATCAAAATGACTTCACACCATTTTGCTTTTGTTCTGCCTGATGTTTCTTCCACCTTATTGATGAGATTGAGTATTTGAACTGTGTATTTCTTCTCTCCTTTCTTGTTTTTTTTGAATTACTATTTTAGACTTGTTCCCTCCATGCTGCTTTTATTTCATTCTTCCTAATACTTTAATTTTAAGCTTATTCTTAATTTCTACCATATTCCCCACCACTTTCTTTTTGTCTGTTTTTTTGTCCTCTCTATCTATGTCTTTACTTTTTCCTTGCATTTCACTGTTACATATCCCTTTATTTTCTCAACTATAACAGTATTTTCTTCCTACAGATTTAGCCAAGGACCACAGAGCTAACTGTCTTTGAATGTATTAAGAGTTCTCATGAATGAATACAGAAGGATTATTTTGATCACACAATCAACTTATTCCACATAAAGATCTCATAGCAGAAACTGAGACAGAAAAATAAGGAAGAGACTGGAAAGAGAATACCAGTCTTTTACATGGCAAATAATTAGTGAAGTCTTTATTGCCTTTACTAAATGCTTCTGTTGACTGTCTTTGCACATCCTTCACCTTATAAGAGTTTGAAGTCTTTGTCTCCTTTCAGCTCTTTTTCATTTCTGCTCACACTACACTAACCATACATACTACTAACATACACTAACCCTTCTTTCTTCTTCTGTAGAGGTAACAATGCAAGTCTCTTCACATAGTCAGGCAGCAGATATCTACTCTCTCTTCCTTTTTTTTTTTTTTCCTTTCTTTTTTCCTTTGCACAATAAAAATAAAACCAGATGAATTACTTATCCAGGAGATATGTTGCTCACATCAGGTTCTTCCTCTGCATTTAAACTTCCCAACTTTACTCTGCATCTAAGTGGATGGGAATGCAATACTTCACTTCAAAGTAATTTAATTTTAATGAGCACATCACTCTGAGTGTACATTTTCAAAACAAAATCCATTCCAGAAGATCGTATTGAGTGTTTTCTTCATTACAATCAAAACACTTTGAACTGAAGGAGCACACTCCAAGCCACTTTGATGTCAAGGTAGCAAAGCCAGATTTAATCCATGAATATAAGGGATATGCAGAATATTAGCCAGGTGGGTGATTACTCCTCAGAAACTCCATGATGTATTAATATGCCTGCCTGTGCCTGTAATCGCATGAGTATTATTGGGTACATACCAAACAAAATAAAAATCCCTGTTTTGCAGATTGTGAACATGCAGACCCTTAAACTTACACTTATCTGGGAAATACTTGCATGTAATATTACAGCATTCTCAGACTATCTCTCAAAAACTGAAATTCTTCAATATATGATAAAACATGCAATTGTTCCCATCTAAACATTTTCTTGAGGGAAAAAGTACATAGATAAATAAGTTTTAGAAGAAAGTTTTTGGCACACTGACTAAATTTGACTAAATTTAGGACATCAACATTTTTGATGTTCATGTCTGAACCAGTCATTCTGGCTTCCTCTATGGAAGCTGAAAAGGGACACCTGCACTGAAGCATGTGATTTACTTCATCCTGGAGCAGATGTCTAAAATTGGCCTAAAAATGGCTATTTGTTGCAATTGACTCTAAAGGGGAGCCAAATATGAAGGGCTCTTTTTCCATTTCATAAGGGGAATGCCTACATTTAGATATCTAATGGTAGAAGTGATGGACCCTCCCTGCAGAGTTAAAAGTCAGAATATACAGGAGTTTTTTGGGGATACTATATCTGTGTTCCAGCTATGAACGGATGGGAGGGGGAAGCTTCCTACTGCTCAGGATCTCCTTTAGAGGAGGTCTAGTCAGGAAAAATGTGGGCAGGATGATCTTGAATGCCTTGCTGCAGGTTTTGCTGCTCCATAATTTCTGAAAAACTCTATCTTCTGAAAGGCCTTGCAATCTTGTAAAAAAATTAAAAATCACTTGTGCTCCCTTCTTTACTTTGTTCAAGCCAGCAATAAAAGTTAATCCAGATGGTCAGTTGCAGCCAATACCAATTTGGAGCTTTAGCCCAACCCTTGCTTCTTACACAATGCATATGTGAAAACTCAATCACGTTCTTTTTCTGGCTGGATCCACTTATCAGGATTTGATTGAGACTCCTATTTTATACAACCTTTTTTTCATGTTCCTAGCTTCAATTCAGTGCAGCACATTCTTATCGGAAGATGAAGTAATGCTATATCATCAAGTAATGTTGAGAACCACAAAGGCAGATACAAAAGCCTGAACAATTTCTTTCATTTCTGATCTGCCCTAATATCTGGGCTTTTTTCCTAATACATGGGATAATGCTGGGTTCAATGAGGTTTAATAACACTACAGTTTTCAGCTTTCTGGACCAAAATACAGTCTTCTATGCCTAATATATTTACCAAGTTATTTGCTATCATATATTATTATATTTTACTGCATTTTCTACTAGATATTTAGTAGTTTCTTCTGAGCATAAAAATAATATACAGAATAGTGATTGAGATTTGGGGTGTACATCACATCTTAGAGGTAAACATTAAATACGATACAAATACAGTTAAAAAAATAACTCTAAAGAAGCAGTGCATTATGCTCACAGATTTTGACGCCTCAGCAACTGTAATTTTGTGTAAGATGGAGTAACTGTTGTCCCAGTTTTTACAACTTAACTAAGGTCTGATTTTTTTTTCCCTTTACGTGTCCTAGATGACCTTTGTCAGCAATGGAAAGAAAGAGGCATCACCACAGAGTAATTTAGAGTGGACGGTATGGTGGCGTGTATATCTACCTTCTCAAGGAGGTATGAACCTTCCTCATGTATCTCATCCATGTCTAATCTTCTCTGGACTGGATTTGAGTATATCTGAGAAAAACTATCTGAAAGACAGTACTGCAGATAAGTGGAAAAGGATACTATTGGAAATTCACCTTAGCTATCTTGCTCCTTGGTTGCATTAAATTTGAACACCTGAGATCTATTAAATAATATATCTGAACTGAGGGCAGCAACTTCTTTAACAATGCAAACTTGCTTTGAAAGAGCCTGTCTGTTTGAGCACTTACACTATCCTTTAGACATAATTTTGAAAATTTCTCCAAGCTTATACATATTTACCTTAACAACAACCAAATGTGGTTAATTTTTGATTACTTGCAAATCCCCACACTTCATTTTCAATTCATTTTTCAGTTAAATCCAGTCTCATAAAAACTTATGTTAGTACAGACACAATATAAACAGCACAGAAAATATTTCACTTTCAAAGCTTGCAAAGACCTCCCTTGAAAAGGAATTCTAAATTCTTCTGCCCAAACTCCATAAAACTTCAACTCCACTTTAAAAGAAATATCCGTAAATTCGCACCATTTATCAAGTATCACATACAGTTCTGTGTCTAAAAAATTGATCAATCAGGCTAAGTCTCTGTTTCTCTTCACAGATGGGTCCAAACACTGTAGAGTAATAGTTAATGGCTTCCAGATTGCACATACAATAGCATTTTTTTCCACCTGCAACTTCTTTCAGAGAATGTGTAAGTACCATGTTTTTCTCATGTGTCTTTCTCTTTCCCACAAAATGATGTGTTTCACAATATTTGAAATGCTGGTAAAATGTATTCCCAGTTCTTAAGGAGGTCCAAGTACAAAATTAACTCCTCCTCACTGCTGGCTGTGCATAAGCAAAAGCTTAATAGGAATGGCAGTATTTGATGCTTAGGTCTTAAGAAATTATTTAAACAGTTTTCACTTCCATAGTGCTTAAATCCCACAGACAGACTGTAGTAATAACTGAAACTCTTTTAAAGGCTTTTCAGTTCACTTTTGCAATCTGACTGGAACCTAGGGTACTCCACGTGGAGGCCACTTGTGCCTATTGCACACATCAGTTGTACCAATGCCTGCACACACATGCAAACAAAACTGAATCAGTAAACGGCAAACTACTGGATGGAAGAATCCAAGATTTACACTAATGAGAGCAGAATCAGACCTATCATATCTGAGACAGATATGATTGTCAGCAATAAAATAGCAAATATTTTCAACTGCATGTGCTTGCAGGTAAGGCCAATGATTAGCACTTGCATCTTGCAGGAATAGTTTTTCTTCTCATAGCAACACAGAATTTTCCAGTGGACTTTACCTGGTAGGTCACGAAATCCTCTGCAGTCGTGTGGAATGTTAAATCTCCAGAACTATATTGTTTCATACAGAGTGGTTCTGAAACTTTAGTCTTGTTTTCTAGGTATAAACACTTCTGATAATAAGAGAAATATGAACAGCAGTGTATGATCCCAAACAATAATTTATACTGAATTAAAACATTAGCTTCACCCCTTAGACACAAGGCACAATTTATTGTCTTATCATATAATTAGAACAACACAGCATGCAATTTATTTATGCACCACTGACCTCTAAAGAGCTCATTGATATTGTGGATCCAGTTTCACTTCTCGATAATCCTGCATTGTCATCCAGCTCTGAGGCAATGAAATTCTTCACTGCTGTGCGGGGCTCAAATGGCAAATTCTGCATATGTTCTTGGGTGGGAAGATGCTGGTCTAAATTGATATTAAATTGGTCCATTACGGAGGGATTCATATTGAACTCTGGATTAACTTTGTAGTGCAACAGCCTTTCATGAGGCAAGGTATCCATGCCTATGTTCATTTTGCTCTCATCTTTCAGTGATGGCTGGGTATTTACTGAGCCCCGGGGCATGACTATATAGTCGCTTTCTATCATCCGTTCTTGAGGATGGACTATGTCCATGTCTGCGCCTCTCAAATTGTCATCAGTGCATAAATACACAGTCCTCCGCAACTCACTGTTGTCTTTTTTCAAGCACTGATTGGCCAGTTCACTCATACTCATAGGCATGTGGAGACCTGTTGGTTGCTGGATGATGACTTTGGAGATGATGTTTCCAGGCAAGGTCGAATAGCTCATTCCTTCAGGGTTTGGTCCCTTTTCCTCCTCTTCATCATTCAGTGAAATTCTAGAAAGTGTTCCTGTTATAGTGGCTGCTCTGCAAGGTCCAATGTCTTTATGCAGAACTGTGGGTCAGAGAAAAGGATTCTTACCACATGAAACCATGTTACCTAACACTACTTGTGGCTTTATCTAGCCACACTTCCTTTACCAGTGCATCTTCTTAAATCTTTTTCTATCCACTTAATAACTCTTTTTTTATAAATATTTTTGGGAAGGGCTTTTGTGTGGTTTGTTTTGTTTCGTTTCGATTTGGTTTTTCTTTTTTTTTTTTAAATTTATTTTTTGTTGTTCTGCTTAGTTTTTTTAAATCAACACCTCTTAATCTACCATATATGACTGATGCAGATCTCTGACTAAGCTCCAGTCATTTATATAAATTAAAAACACTGCCTCATTTATTCATACTGCCTTATATAGATCTTAGGTGACTTACAGCTTAAGCAAAAGCCTGCCATGTGGAACTCATTAAGGGTTTTCAGAAAAAATACACTATGACATCTGTACTGTCATTATTAACTCCACATAACCTCCTGGAAAATGTCAAACAGATTGTAAGGCAGAATCATTTTGTCAATCCATTGTAATGACCTACCATAAAATTACAACTATGAGCATGTGTTCCTGAGCTCCTACATGTTCTTTTTCACTGACTTTTTGAAACTCTTCTCTGTTAAATTATGTTTTAAATAAAAGTGACAAAAAATTACCACACTGGAAAGAAATTCAATTGGTATCAAAAAGAATATTTTGCTGCATCTGAAAAGGTTATAAAGAATATAAATATGTTTTATAGAAGAGTTGTAATCGGCTTTTGTTCTAGGCCTAGACCTTCCTGGTCAAACTTGTAACAACATCCAGCAAGTTTTGTTGGCATGAGTTCCACGTGTAAAAGTTACTAACCCTGTCATAAAATTCAAAATTTCCAAGAGCACTGAAAAATGGCTTCACAAGCAAAGCATCTATTGAATCACAATTGAATAGAAAAAAAATTAAAGCAAAAAATTACTGGATTATTCCAGCTGGGTGCACGGATTTTCTGGTGCCAGTTGAAAATATCTAAATTCACACCCTTGTTAGCTTGCACAATAAAATAGTGCTCATGGGCTGAGACAGAAAGATAACTTGAAGTATCTCAGGTATTACATTTATATCCCTTCTGGATGCCTAAGGGCCCTGATGACCCAGATCCCCCAGTACCTGTCAGTTCACTGCCTCTTTCCATAGCAAGCAGCTCATAAGGCATCCCACTCTCCTACCTCACACAAAACTAACTCTCATTTTTCCATCCTGAAAAGAACAATTTGCTTCTAAACAACAGTCACAAATACCTGAATTCAGTGGCTGCTTCATTGTTCCAGTGACGCTTGTTAAGACATTTCAAACACTGACCTATCCTTAAATTTTTCATTAAAAGCAAGTGAGTTTAAATGTTTATCTAGTAAAGGCTGTTCATAACTGCATTCAAAGTCCATCTCCTTAAGGATGCCTCTGACAAGGCTCTCCATACCGCAGAGGTGTGTTATCAAAGGTGAGGAGTAGGAGCTACATGGATCAATGCTGGATTTTTGTCTGCACTGGATAGTGACAGACATACATTTGTGTTACAAGGTACTATCCTACTCCCTTCAAAATACTTGTGCATATTAACTGATCTATACGGAAGAACTAATATCATATTGCAAGAAATTCAGTTGGCAGTTTCTTTAAAGGTGGGTGGCTGGAAACTCAAACTTTACCTTAATAAGATCAGTTTTCTTGGCTTATGATATGGCCAACAAAGAGATAGAGTGTTCTTCAGGTGGATGATGCAGAACAGCTGTTAGGCTTCTGCCCTGACTCACCCTGTGGAGAGGACAATTTCTCTCTCTTTCTCTCTCCATTCATTGAAAACTTAGGGTGACTAGGCATGACTGCTGCCCTAGGAAAAACTGTCTTTTGGGAATATATCTGAGATTTAAAAGTTCTCTGAGGTTTAAATGGTCATTTATTTCACACTGTACTTTAACCAAGGCAGGCAGATAAATTGCTGAAAATGTGTTATTTTTAATACATGGAAACAAAGATGAGTAATTAAAGATCCCTCTACTGAAATATCTTTAAAAAACCCCCAATTTGTTTCATTAAAGTGGAGTAAAATTTAATTTCCTGAAACTATTATTGGTTTCACTTAGAGTCCTAACAAACTTACCCTCTTTAAAAATAACAGAAATTGATGCATCCTTCATATACATAGCTGCTAAGATACCCTATTTTTGCTTTTGCTACAGCAAGATGACAGTATCACATTTGCTTGTGTGCAGGGAAAGGAAAGCTTAATAAGTTCAGTTGCCTTCTGTCCAAAACTATTTACCTTCTAATAGATAATCACACTTTTGACTACTTTCCAACTAGAATTCTAGTTAAGGACTTTTGTAAGAATATGAAATAAATGTGTTCAGACAGTGACATCACTTTTCACCATTTTTTTTTGATTGAATTTGTAAATATTTTCTGTAAGTGGTTAAACCCTTTTATTTTTCTGGTTTTCACTTCAGAAAGAACTAGTACAGGACTTCTTTTTGTTGGCTAAATACTCTCTCAGTGTTCTTACCTGACCGACAAGCAATGTCCACGTCCTTCTCAAAATCAGTCTGGAAAAAGAAACAATGAAACAGAAGATCCATGAATAATTCAAAAATAAACCACAATACCTTTTTGCCAACTAGCATTTCCAAAATGTCCTACTTACAGGGTCACAGTCTCTTAAAAGTGGTTTCTTGTTGCTGAGAAGGTGAAGTATATTGTTTTACAACAGCAGAGCTTTACAAAGTTTCCTAAAGTATAACTGGGTGGTTTTCAAAGTATGCTGCCTGACCAGAAAAAATAAAATAAAATAGGTGGGAGTATATAATTTAATAAAATGATACAGTGTATAGTTTTTAATTTATATGGGAGAATAACTTCTACAGCTCATCAATGGCTCCTCTTTAAGGAAGGTTTTTCTTAGTAATTTTATGAACAGCAGTATAAAAAATAACCTGCAATACAGATTACTGTGAATAAGTGTAACCCAATTAGTCCACTCTGTTTGTAACTTTGTTATAAAGTACCAGTTTGTTATAAAACGTTCTGTCATTCCTTGCTTTAACAAGATCACATAAAATTTTTGTACTCCCTGAAAACATTTATTTCATTGCGCAAAAATTAATTATAAGAACTAAGAGTGAATTTTAATAGTTGGAAATCAAAGCACACTTTTCCTAATTAAACAAAACTATTTATTCTGTTAGATAATTCAATTAATTTTTGTTTTATTTCCACAAGAAGTTTATTACATGTGAAATGTTCAATAAAACTGATCTTTTTTTGGCTTGTGGAGTCCAAACATTTTCTTTTTTTCTGAGTCATCATTTCTGAAGGGCATCTGCTTGCTGAGCCTTGCATTTTTGCTGAAACTTGCAGGTTTTAGGGCCTGATCCTGTCCCCATTATAGTCAATGACAAACTGCTGTTGAAAGCGAAGAGACCAATATGTTGTCTTAGTATACTACCTAACAATATTAGCAAATCCAAATTGACATACTGAGCCATTCACTAGCTCCTTAATTCCAGACACTAAATAGATTCCCCCTGTGGAATCTCTAGCACTTTCCCCTTATCTGACTTAGTTTGAGAAGAACATTTTTCAAAGCCTCATGGAGGGAAGACTCTCAAATACCTCAGTACTTTTTACACTAACAGTAAAAAAAATCACAATATATTATTAGATTACTTTCTCCTTCTCATGTAAAATTTTTTTGTTCTAAAGAAATTGGTGAAAGATATTCTCTGTGCTCCACTAAATAATCATACTAATAAGTTAAAACTTGATAAGAGATTTAAGCAAGCAGATAATGACCTCAGAATTATGCTTAAAAACAGTGTTAATATTTCAGCTATGCACACTTGCCACATGCAATACAGGAAGCCTTTTTATTTTTTATTTTTTTTTGTTAGGAACACTAAATTCATAGTAAAAGAAAGAAAGAAAAGCTAACCATGATTTGGGCATGTCCGTTCGGAAAAGAACTTGAAGAATCTGCATTGATTGGATCCTGGCAGTTTCTCAGCCGACATCTGAATGCATCTTGAACCTGTGAAAACAATATCTTATACTGATTCTTGTGTAACATCACATACTCCTGCTAGAGATTAAATTAAACCATATAGAATGCAATGCATGACTTTTCTTCAGCACACTTAATAAATCAGAAGCAATAAACATAAATGTCTATTTCTGCCATTTCATACATTTGCGGCATTTTGTGGCTGCTGCAAATTGTGTCACTCTATCACATCAAGACCACAGAACTAGATTTACCTATGGATTCAAGTAGCAAGGAGACAGTGACATGGTGTTCAAGTCAAATCTGTTTTGGTGATAGTATTTGGCTTTGTCTTCTCATTCATTTTGTAAATGTCTGGTAACAGGATTAACAGACACACTTGTAACCATTGCAAAATAAAGTGCATTTTCCGCTTGACTAATATAAGATTCTTGAAAGACATTTCTTAACAGTGTAATCAGACAAACAGTGCTCTCCTAATTACACTTTAAACAAAAAGTCTATTTGAAAGGTACTACTAATTCCAATCAGACTCTCTTAACTCCACATATGGGGAATCTCATGCATCTTATCTAGGAGTAGAACTCCTCAGATCAGAGAAATATCTTCAGAGCGCAACAAAGAAAGTGGACTATTTGCATAGTGCCAGATTTCTTGAAAGAACAAAAGGAATTCCTCAGAAATTAATGCTTACTAATATAATCTATAAAGTACACTTGAAGACTTGTACATTTGAGAAACTGTCTTTTCATAGAAAGGGTTATTTTTACTTTCATTTTGGGTAGAATGTATGCCTAAAGAAATGCTACCATGCAACACTTCTGTCAGAAAGGTGTGGTTCAACAGAGAGGCACATTCAAAAGGAAAATGCTGGTCCTGTTTGCAGACAGTAGAATGCAAACATAACTTGCTGCTTTCTCATGCGTACAACAATAAGGACAACAAGGTAACTTCTGGAATCTAAAGTTTTATAATGTGAATGTTGTTTACAGAAACACAAGTGTCCATATTATAAATATAATCATATAGCTGACTGCAAGAATGACTTGGGAAACAGGAACTTGGCTGGGTAATTTCCAATCAAAACAACTTGATAAAATTTTTTGTTTGAATATGAAAGTATTCTCAATGAAATGTCTACTAGAAACTTTTATCTGCAAAAATTACTTGATGTCTTACTCAGAATAATTAAAAGGGAAAAAATTGTCTTCTACTCATGGACATTTTCTGAACAGCAGAAGAAGATAATTCATTAATTGTTCCTGATGAGAAGCCATCCCCTTTCAATCCCTCATATTCTATTGCAAGTTGTTTAGGAGCTATCACAAAAGGGAAAATGTAGAAAAAATTATTTTTGTAATTAGAAAGCATTATTTTCGGGTGCTAAACCCTTAAATGAGTAAGAGTGCTCTGCAGTTTTGATAAGTGACTGTTGCAGGTGGAGTGAGCCAAATACAGAGCAGAAAGAAGAATGAAGCAAGGTGGGAGCACCAAGACCTACCACATGTGGTAATTTAAAGTGTGCTTATTGAGACTCAGATGCTGATTTTAGGCGCTACTCTTGTTTTGGTTTTCCATGTGTTTGATGTTAATTTAATTTGGCATCTCCCAGTTGCTGCAAATGTAATCCGAGTCTTCTCTCACTTTATCAATGCTGAAGCTGGGTCACACTTCAGAGTTTTATGCACTTGGATAAGCACTGGCACAGTGACTTGACAAAAATTTAAATAAAAAATTCTGCCCTTCCAAAGCATCCCCAGCTGTGCTGAATCTGATATAAAGGGTTATGATGCTTCACCCCAAAGCACTGTTGCTTCAAAACATGCTGTTTGATCTCACTCAGTGCAGTGGGCTTCCTCAGTGTTGAGGCGCTGTGTTCACAGAGCTTTCCCATTTCTGATAGCTCCCGAGATCTCAAGAATCTCACATCCTACTTTCACTACCTTCTGTATTAAAGCAGAATTTAGGATCCTTGATTTTAGGATCTTCTTAAATGTGCATGTGTTTCTGAAGTGCAAGCAGCATATGATCAGAACATGTTAACAGAATGTCAAATGAAGCCCTACCCATCATACAGACATACGTTGCAATTCCTAGATGTCCTCACCCAAGTCAGAAACAAAATGGTCGAACTTTCTAAATACCAGCTTAATTTTCTCAAACTGCTTGCTCAAAATTGTTGTTTGAATATGTAAAGACTGTACTGTCTTTACACTTTACTTTGAAACACAATTTTATTTTCCCCCACCCCCCTTCTTTTCAACATCAAGATACAGGATTTTCTTAGAGCAAGGCAGAGCAGGAGAGACAGATGTGATGAACGTGCAGATACCAGGGAAGTGGTTTCCTTAGCAACAGTAACCAGCTCCAAGCTTTTATAACTTACCCTCGCCCTACTCATGTACTTTTTATTTTTCTCCTGCAATACAGAAATGTGGGCTCTAGACGCCAACGATGCATTTAATCCAAATGCTCTCTTACTCTGCAGAGCACAGCTAAAGAAAAAAATACTTGTGGGTTCCTCCCATCACCAGAATTAATGGGAGCTACTGAGTGTGATTCAAATAAGCTTTAGAACATCTTGTGTTCAAGCAGATCAGCCAAACTGTTTTGCTCAGGTGGAAAAGTTTCAATGTTAACCTCCTATCATTCTCTGTTCAGTGACACACCATCTTCCCATGCCCAATTAGGTGTTTAAACATCAAGGTGAGGAAAAAACCCCAGGCTCTCTGTGCTAAGAAGGCAACATAAAGCAATAATACTTCCCCATTTCGCGTTTTTCTTCCAAAATTTTCAAATGGTCTATGAGAAGTCTTATGCATGAGAAGTATTGTATTTATTTCAGAAATTAGGAAACAGAAGTATAGAAGGATTCAATGTCTTTCCAAAAGACACTGAATTGATGAAGGACAGAAACAGACGATGCGTCACTTAGCTCTCTTCTAGTTTTATGTCTCAGTTGGTGAACATCCCTGGCTTCCTAATGCAGCAATGTAACATGCTACAGTAACAAGTCTTTCTATCATTTACGTTTATGTCAACATAACTAAAAAGGAAAATGGGGTGTTTATACATAATTGTAGAAGTCTGTGTCTTTTCTTAAATGTAATGACGATAAAGGCATAGTAAAGCTGGGCTGTCCTCTTTGTTTGACTTTTATGGTGTTATATTCCATCCGATTTTTTTTCCCCCTGACAGTCAGAATTATTGTTTTACCTGTGCTGGCATGCTATAAATATTCGATCAATCCTATAGGCTATAACTGAGATAGCTTTGTAGCTGTCATCAAGAGTGACAAATATGTTGCCAGGATTTCCCTGACAGGCACTGGCAGAGCTAATGCCTTTGCAGACAACCAAAAGTAGCAGACTATTCTTACAGCTGGAAGTGCATTGTACACTCTGCATGATGGCCACTGTCTTGGCCTGTATTCACCTAATGGTCTCTGGAACTAGAAAGTCAAACTCTAGAGCCAGACTGAAAAGTAATTTACAGGAATTACATCTCTTTCCACGTAGTAACTTGGTGCAGTAAACAATTATGTCTTTGCTGCTGCAAACTGAATTAAATACAATCTAGAGAGATTTTTGAAACAAAAATTGTTTCAAATGCATCAACTTTTACTTCTTGAAGAAATTTCTATTTTCTTTTCCCATATGAAAAATATTCCCTTAATTAATTCCTCAAGTATTTTGCCCAGTTTGTAATTTAAATCCATAAGACTAAAGAAGACTCATTGTGTTCGGTCAAAACAGACAATCAGTGATATGTCTAGGCTTCTTTGTCTTCCACCACCACCACAGTCATCATCTTGACTAGAGACAATCTTCTTAGTGAATAAGTAGTCTCTGTACATTTATTTCTGTCTAAGTTGTCATGATCGAAGAAAAAACTCTTCTTCCTTATCAAAACTTGGTGCTTTTTAGGCCTCACTGGGCAATCTTCTCATGAGGTCATTTTTAAAAAAATACCATGTAGATAGATTATTTAGCTGTTTTTTTCAAATGTCTTTCTTCTAGAATTTCAGTGCTAGAACTGGGACGAGTAACTGCTAAGACTGACTAAGACTGACTTGCTGGAACAACTGTCCTAAGTAGTTAAACAGAGCAATGATTTTTACATTTAGATTATCTATCTATCTATCTGTTTATCTATCTATCTACCTACCTATCTATCATCCACCTGTTACTTGCTAAACAAACAGTGAATAAAATAAACCACAACTACTGATTACCTACCTGTAAACAATTAGGATTCTAAATTCTTGTATAGACATACTTGTAATCAGATATTTTTGCATATTGCTTGCACTAGAAATAGTGAGTTAAAAGTCGTTTCAGTCTAAGTATCCCAAAAATTTGAAAACTGAGTTTACTTACAGAAAAGACTTATTCCAACTCTATCACCTGCGAGAATTGTCAGACAAGATGCTTCTCTAAAATGTCCAGCATTAGCACAGCATTTGATATCAGCATGCAAGTGAAGCACTTGCAGCAAAGAGTTGTCATTAGTGCAGGAAACCTGTCTTTAATTCAGGGCTTAGGGCATTGTTGGAAGATGACTGTTGATTTTCATATTTCATCAACAGTTAAAATACATTTTTTTCCGAATAGTCTTCTGCATTACTGCACTGATGCAGGCTTCAAGATCTGATTTTTTTTTTTTATTTTATACAGTGCTGTGCTGTGTTATGTTTAGAGTTTCTCATGAATTGAATTTTTTTTTAAACAAAATCAATGACTGATCAAAATCAAAGGCTGTTTTGCAGCCTCTCTGAATCCTTACAAAGGACACAAGGAAATGGAATTAGGAAACAAGGAAATTGAATTAGAACATGAGGAAATGGAATGAACGTGGGAATTCAGACTGTGCATTAGAAAAAGGTTTTCCACCCTGAGGGTGGTCAATCACTGGAACATCCTTCCCTGGGGAGTGGGCATGGGGCCACACCCATCAGAGTTCAAGGAGTGTCACATGGTTTAATTTTAGGAAGTTTTGCGAGGAGCAGAGAGTAGGACTCGATGATCCTTTTAGGTCCATTCTAACCTGAGATATTCTGTGACTCTGTGGAAGATAATGCTGTTCATACTGCTTTGGTTTTGAATATTTCATATGCAAGTTTGAACTAAAGACATATATTTTAAAATAAAAATTGTTCTCTAGGACAGTAAGTGGGAGGTGGTATGCACTTTCTAGGCTAATTAATACATCCTAATGGATACACACATTTCATAGACAGGAAAACCAGTATGAAACCACTATTCTTTCTACTGGAAATAGGTGCAGTGTCTTGCCATTTCACTAAAAGCATATATGAAATGATGGCATACAGATTTACAGATGAGACTACCCTCTTTCACAGGTATAAATCATAGGGGGAAAGAAAATGCTGAATAAAATGAGGGTATTGCAAGACAGTTCTACATAAAATACATTTATCTTGAATATTATCTCTTATGCTGCATGCATTTTTACCTTGAACAAAATGAAAAGTCAAAAGAAGAGGAAAGGTATTAAAGGAGTAAGGCTTTTCCAATGGCGAAGCTGATAAACTAAGAAATACAAATGTTCATAACCTCTAACAGCATGATTAAAGTGTGAAGGAATTAGCACAATGTAAGGTTCTAATTTCTGCAAGGTATTGATTTTTTTTCTTTAAAAGTTGAAAACTTAATTCTTTGATAAGATAATCAAGTATAAATACTGTACAGGATAGAGTTATAAAGTTCATGCAAAGTGGTACAGTATTGAATGATTTGAATAAATTCTGTTGCTCATAATTATTTTTCATCATTTAAAGAGTGTCAGTGGTGGAAAGGGAAACCACTGTGTGAGATTCCTCACTCAGTGCTGATAGTAAACTTTTTGAAATATCTTTCTGTTTTTTACAGTCCTTGGATGCTTTCAAATAACTTTTGTCAATCACAGGGAACCATGCTGGACATTATAATTTGATCTACTGGTGTGGTAAATATCCTGAAGTTGATAAATGACTAGCCCACAGGTACGCCAGTGGACCAGAATACTACTCTCCAGTCCAGCCCCACATGCTCATTTTTGATAGACAGCCCCATTACTAGAGATCTGCCAACAAAGCAGCTCTTGAACTCCTCTCAATAAAAATGTGGGGTTAGTTAGCAGGTTAGATAGGTTAAAGAAGCTGTCACCAACAGAGCCAGATTAAAGAGCACTTGTACAGGAGCTTTGCCATCAGATTTCAGTAGTGATGAATCCTGCAGCAGGTGGCACTGAGCTGTGAAGGGCAGGCCAGGGTACTCAAAGAAAAGCTCTTATCTCTCTTCATCCTTGCTGTCCCCGTACCTTTAGCATGTACCTGAGTTTGTACAACTGAAATGGTAGATCTTCACCACCATAACACAGCATCTACACAGTATAAACTGACACAGCTTTGGGTTTGAATCTGTTTTAGAGGGTGGTCTTCAGAAAAGCATTCATGTTTGCATTTCCCTGTACTCACAATATTGGGAAAGCCTAACACTTGAAAAGAAACTGTACTTGGGATTGATCAAAAGACACCTTGAATAAAGTTGGTACTTAATTGGTTGTACTGACATTCTGCACTTGGAATTAACTGATCTTTCCCCTTGTCTTTCACTTGTTCCTACACATCTCACCATAAAATACATTTCTCTTTCCATGAAATATATTTCCACAGAACAAGCTGTAGATTGCATTAAAGAGCAGTTGAGAGATTGACAGGAGCATAGCCCTTTAGAGAACTGGGAAGCCATTCCTCACCTCCCTTCGGAGAATACAATGGACCATGACAATAACAAAGCCTTGCAATGAATCAAATACTGCAAAAAGTATCTGAAATAATATTGATCTTTTGTCTGTCATGGCCAGAACAGCAGACATCCAAGTCAGGGCTAGAAGTGGCAAGACCACACAGGAACTCCAAAGGGATGCCCTATTGAAGAAAAAGGAGAGAAACAGCATTGTAATATTGTAAAAAAGTAATGAAAGCTCACTATTAAAATAAAACATATTTCAAGGATGTATTTTTATCAATTTAACTTGAAAATCACAGACAAGAATATAACATTCATACTTTATGTTCTATAGAATATCCTGTATTCCAGTTAATAAACACAGTTGCATTTTAATTTTATTTTATTTTGTTAAAAAGTATTTAAACATGCTTAGCACTCTATACAGTGTTAGCAAACACAGTTGTCATCATCAAACTATTGTCTCACATGCACTGTATAAGATTTGTAACAAGAAGATGTAAATGATCAGGACTAACATGGCATTACTGGCGGTGGTGGCTGACAAAGCTGTTGTTGAAACTACTCCACACTTGGCACATTTGAGCGTCAAACCGCTATGAGGCTCACTCATCTGACTGCAAACAAACAGAACACCCACAAAAAGAACAAAATATTGAATTGTCACCAAAAAACGTTGCTACCAAAATTTAGCTTTTAAATATGATGACATGCAGAAAAAGTAAGTAGACTTATTCAGGATGAATGCTCTATGTTGTTGCAAAACTGTATTTTTTTACATTATTGTTAACCTCAAATGTTAATGCTATGGGGCCTCATGTCATGCAAACTCTATTTCTTCTATGTAAGCTAAAAAAGGCCCCAAATATCCAGTACTGCTCAGTACACTGAAGTAAACATAAGCACATGCTAGGATAGACACACAAACTCCCTCTATTCAGACCTGCCAAAATACTGTTGTATCCAAACTTGCTTGAGAAAGAGTATAGTACACTTAAAAGAAGAGTGTGAAGCATGAACCATTACAAAGCATTAATAAGCAAAGAAAACTGCAAAATTTATGCAAGCATCAAATCAGTATGGGCGCACTGTATAGTCAGATTTATACTAGTGACCTACATGGTCCACTAATATCTGGAGTGGCTTTAATCATGCCATATGAAGGTCTGAATACAGGGCTTGAAATGTATGGAATCTGATGAAATAAATATCAGTTCGTACTAAAAAAAGTGTGACCTGTTCTGCATTTTAATAAAACACAGTACACAAGCATTAAGCTCAAAGTATTTTGTATGGACAATTGTACCTCGGTACCTGTCAGAAGAGAAAGGACAAAACCTGGAATTTCAGTTTTCTTTTCCATTCAGCATGAATTCAACTTCCCGAGTCAACTAAATAAAGTTTTTTACTATTCCTTCTCTTTCTGCTATCAGAACCAGGAATAACCATAGCTGACTGAGATGCAACAGGAAAGGTGCTTTACCTATTCCCAGCTGGAAAGTGGTCAACATGGTGCAGATAGGTAACATTTGATTTTCCCCCCAGTTATTTCAACCAATGATACTGCTTGTTATTGCCAAACCCATCATTCAGAAGACTTTTAACATACTGCCCCAAACAACAAACTCCAGTGTGTTCCATTTTGATAAACCAAATGATGACTTTCCATAAAAAAGCACAGCATATTTCCCATAAAAATCAAGTTTCTTCCATAAGAAGATAGTGAGAACCATGATCTTTTATAAGATGATTGTGGGGTATGAAAATAATTCAGTGAATCCACAACCGTTTACAACAATTAAATATATACATTAGAGAATGAACTAGAAAAATTCCTTGGGTAAGCATAAACTAAGTTTGGGAAACTACTTTCTGTCTTTGCCTGGCAATACTTCAGCATTATCAGACTGGATTATTCTCTTTGCCTCTATAAAACCTCTTTGACTCCTACAAATAATAATAACCTTGCGTGTACATAACCCAAATATAAATTTTCTGCCTGGGCCTATATATATACGCTACCTGTTTTGCCAGGAAAATGACTGGAAAATTAGTGAGATCCATGCACGTATTTATTTTTTTCCGATGTGTTTATTCTCCATATGTTTATTAAGGTGGTAGAAAGCATACAGAGTTAGTGTATTTTGTCCCATTCACCTGCTTTAAATCCTACTGTTGAACTTTTGACTGACCTTTTGACAAATATAAGCCCAATATTTGCCAGAAAGAATGAAGTCGCCTTTCTGAGCATGGCTGGCAAGAGATACTTGAGAAATGAGTGACAATCACCTTTCTAGTGGAGGTCAAGGGCTGAACCTGTTTCCATGCCCCAAAGATGTCGCCTGCCAAGTAGTATCAAGGAATGCTGTTGCCAAGCCACCATCTCATACCATCACACAAGTTAAGTTTGTTTCTCATTAGGGTATCTACATGTTTTCCCAGAATAACTAGATTGCTTGTGACAGAATAATCTCTAATTCTTTATCCATTTATTTTAAAATTAAAGTATTTTGAAATAAAATGCTTCTTTACTAAGTTGCACAACTAGAAAGCAAGTTGTTTCATCAGGAAAGTAATGTATAAGCAAATAGATTCCTATCGCCTACAATCAAGTAGCTGGAAAAATGCAGTTAAATCTAAGTTTGGATATCCATACAAAATGTACAAAGCCAAATCAGTGGCTGTTCCAGCTCCTTACATCATTGGAATTAGAGCATATGTGAATTTGAATTGGTGATTTTATCATTTAAGTCATTGCTGTTTTTGAAACAATTTGGGTAGTTTTATAATATTCTAGATTTCTCTAGTGTTATTACAGAATTAAGAATGTTGATGGAGCAATGTAGACAAAAGCAGGGTTAAGAAATTAATACTTTCTAATGAAAAAGTAGGAAAATAGAAGAAATAAAACTAAAGTTTTTGGCACATGTTTCTCAGAACAATGGTGAAAGAAGTAAAAGCCAGAAACAATTGAATTAATATTACATACAAGTCACACCAGCTGAAGTATTTATCATAAATGTACTCATCTAACCAATGAACTGGACTTATCAGGAATGCTAATGTTAGTTATATGGTAAAATAGTTAAAAGTGAAACTGCAATAAATTTACCCATAGCAGTAATACACAGTAAAATGAAGATATCATTGCTTATCATTGTTAGAAATGCAGATATTGGTGGAGTTAACTACAAGGTGGCCCAAAATACAATACTAGAAAATAACCGTAAAAAATAATCATTCAAAGTATAAATGTAGTTTCATAAGCATTAAGAAGGTGATGATGAACTTGTGAAATATTTTTCTCCAATATGCAATGAATCTAGGTTTGCTGCTGTGGTACTCCAAATTATTGCCATCCACTGAAAAACAGTTTCTGATACCACCACTGTCATATTTCTTTCTTCTCATGATAAGAAACAGAATTTGAATGGAAATGCACATAGATAACCAGTAACACACATTTAACTTTTTTTCTTTTTTAACTTTTAAACCATGGGGTTTTTTGCCTTGAAATTCTGTTACACTAATTTAGAAAATACACCTATGTAGATGTTATTTAGATGTAAGAAAAAATACATTTTTAACATAGTCAAAATGGCAGAATAACATTGACCTCAGTAAGGGATATATTGCTGTAAGCTATATTTTATAACACTTAACACAAATGGGTAACATACCCTGTCATAGTCATTAAATTCGACAGCTAGACAAAAAAATAATCAGTTCTTCAGTACACACAGTTCATAAAACACTTTTCCTAATTGGAACAACATTACACGTGTAACTATTTTGTGAAACCTCTGCTCAGGTTTGTTTTATTCTCATTCTTATAAACTTAATACTGTTGTACTTGTGTTTTATTATGTTTAGTTTGTTTAGTTGCATTCCCTCAGGATAATGCAACGGCAGATTTTGAGGTTAATGGGATCTGTTAGACACATTGTTACACTGATATAAAAGTTCACAGCACAATCAAAAGCATTTTTAATGGATATCTGTAATTTAAAATTGGCAATAAAATTTCTATATGCTTTAAAATAACTCAATTGTTGCTTACCCCGCTCTGTGTTTGAGTTTTTTATCTAGGATTCCATCTCTGGAAACAAGTTTATTAAATACCAAAATGCCAATCACCATGTTGACCTGTCAAATAGAAAACAAACAGTTGATGTTTCAGTGCCTGAAAGGAAACATTGATCCTGTTAGTTCAGAAAAAGGATCCTACAGGTCTGAAAAATGCCTTCTCTTTTCCTTCAGAAAATGTGTAGTGCCATCCCTGGCCACACCAAAAGACCATATTCTCAAGTGGGTGACATACATGCGTGCTGCAACTGGCTTGGTTTTGAACCTTGATTTCTGCCTGGTGTCAAACTATATATGTGTACATGCCTGCTGGCCAGAAGCTTGAGTAGTATAGCTTTAATATTTTGTCAGTTTTAATTGCAACAATATATCCTATTCCAGGAAAACCACTGCATTTGAGTTGTGTGCACAGGGAAGAGCTAGCCAGAACATATGATGACTGTAACCATATCCCCTTTTAAACATTTATGCCCCATGTGGGTGTTCCACTTATGCAGAATCAGTCTGTGGTTTTTCCATATCTTTCTGCACATTTTTTGTCACTTGTCTATGCATATGTCACTAGTCTATGTCATTCACCAAAATGCCAGTTCTGACCCTTGTTCGACTGCCATTTACCAATTTTGTGGACCAGATGAATTCCTGGGGTAAGTCTGTTTAGCTCCATGAGAGTAAAGGGTGTTGTGATCACATACATGGGTTGAAGATCCAGCTTAAAAAAAATTTCAAGTGCTTTAGCAGTCAGATTTTGGCACTTAGTGGACATACTAATGGCATTTAATGGACAACTTAATGACTGTTATTATCCATTTGTATTATTGAAATGAACTCTGTGAACCTGTTTCTGCATGGCCCTGCAAAGAGGTAATATCAATTTTTGAATCTACTAAATAAATGTTCTTTTTTTATTTATTAGAAAAGGATAATCCTTTTTCCCTTTCAAACAGGTTTTTCAATACCTGTGCCAAAATACTTAATTGTTACTAGTCTGTCCTGCCAACTCTTTTTCAGCTTTATTTTCAGCATTAACATTTTTCAGCTGATGTTATATAATTCTTTGGCTTCATACACTTAGGCTTAAGTGGCTGCATGAACAGTTCCTTCCACAGCTACTAGCTAATGGTAGGGCAAACTGCTACTGTGAACTTCAAACATCTCTGAACAAAGACTTGCCAATTACACAGAGAACATACAGTTAGTTCCATGTGAAAATTATGACTGGCTTTTTGTAAACATCCTTGGCTCCTCTACCATGACAGGGACTGTGAGTTGTACAAAAGGATCCTGGCTTGACTCCAGGCGATGATGAGACAAACTCCATGGGAGTAGTAAACATCCATTTCAGGAAAATTTATGTAGCTAAATAGCTATATCTTTGATGACTAGTAAGACTGACTTCCTTTTACAAGGGAAAATCAGAAATAACCGGTGCTGATAGAGCTATCACAGTATAAAATTGGTAGAGTGGAAAGAGGAATTAGATTCAAAATCTTTAAGGGAAAAATGCTAAACAAATTACTGAGAAAAATCCATACAGACTGCAGAGTAGATAACTGACAGCCGATGGCACAGGTAGGACGCAATTTATCTTACCCTGCAGTAGACAGTTGAAATACTTTTGATGGTTTGAGCTCTGAAAGTGTGTATTTTTCTCCACTGACAATGAAATATGGTTGGAGTAACTAGCTTAGATACAGAAATCTACATTGCAGATGTCTACAAAAGTGAATCCTACACCTAAATGCATTTCCAGAGATGAAGAAGATTAATACACAAACAAGTAACATTTCCCAGCTATGATGGGAAATGATGACTAAATGACTACATCCCAGCTATGATGACTGTTTTCTTTGCCTTCAAAAGCAGTAGCCATGGAGAACTTGCTGGCTGGTTCCACTCCTTCTGTTGCTTTTGCTGGCACAGCAATACACTGCCAAGCAGCACTCTATCAAGAATGTCACTGAATTTCACAAGGCAGTGACAATTGCGTAGATGGTGCTGATAATAACTCAGTGATGCTTGTAACAAGTTTTCTGTGTCACTAATCAGTACATTATTCTTTCACAGTTTGCTGTGAAAACATTGAGAGTTAACTGGTATAAAGAAGTGATACAATTAAATGAATTGTGCATTCCAAATACTGAAGGTATGTTAAACAATACTAATCTTGGTATTTACAGCAAAATGCAATGTTGCTGTATAGCTAGGACTTTTAATTGAAATAGGGCTTTCCATCATTTCATATGAAAATACTTGAAATTATATTAATGTTTACCAAGACAACAGCAGCTGCAGGTCCAACAAAAGCATAAAGTAGTCCTCCTTCCAGAGACAGCCAACAGCTGTAAAGAACATTAGAGAAGAACTAATACAAATTAAAAATAAGTTTAACACATTGTCAAGAAAGCATTAATAAAAGCATGAGATTTTTCTAATGTATGAGATTCATATGCACACACAAAAAAGAATTTTTTTGTAGATATGATGTAGAGAGCCAAAAGGTATTGCCATCACCAATTGTTAATGTTTCAAAATCTTTAATGTGAATTATACATGAACTGAAAGGCTTAAAGTGTATTAAGAGCTCAATAGAAAATAAGTTTGCAAATATTTATTGAATCGCCTTTAACCATATATGGCGAGTTAACTGAACAGGCTTTGCCAAGGAGGTATCTAGAAACATTTCCTGCTTATCATGTCTGATAGTTCTATACTTAAAGCAATGAATAGTCAAGTACCCATAATTTAGAACTTCAATAAAAAAACAGGCTTCTATATATTCTGTCATTTAATAATTTCTACTAGAACTATGCCTTCAAGACAATATTTCCACTAGAGAAAAATCACACATGATCTAATTGTACTGTATTCTCTGGTATATTTTGCAAACAATTTAAATGTCTATTTTAAAGCATCTGAAAACTATATTTTCTGGAGATTGCTAATCTCACAGAGTTTGTCATATTGCATCAGGGCTTCCACCGAAACCATCAGATTTCCAAACACAGAGCACTTACAGAATCAAGTTCTAAATATTTGATATACCATGATGTAAAGCTTTTCATATCTGCAAAAGATCAGGAGCTTCACTCACTGAAGTAAATGCAGCTGTGCTATTTTCCCAGTGATTACACATTCAAAGAACTGCATGTTTATTTGAATGCATGATCACACCTACATGTAAGAAAACTCAAGCATATGCATTCGAATAATTTACTTGGATCTCACATCCAGAAATATTCACATCAGAATCATACATATTTTCTTTATTTTCCAGTAATGGTTTTGTACTTTGTACAAATTTAATTTACTAAGTAAATTAAATGCAAGAACATCCTAATGTTAGGGGTCTGTTAGGGCTGGTATTCTCACTGCAAAGAATAAAACTGTTTTCTGTTGCAATGAAGCGATGTGAAAACATGAACTCAGCTGCACCTTGCACCAGTGTGCTAAATTCTGGAGTGACGTAAATAGATCCTATCTGCCACAGTGTTAAACAGGTAATACATGTCAACCTATTCCACATCCTACCCCAAAACTTAGCTTCAACAGTAAAGTTTCATTTATTTTTGTAATGGCAAAAAAAATGCTTTCAAAAATGTCTTCAATTTTTCTTGCTGTTTTTTTTTCAAAAGCTGTGTTATTTATCCCTACAGTCTGTGAACACAGACTTCTGAGAGGGGGAAATCTATTAATAGTGCATTTCCTTACCAGTATGAACTTTTAAACTCAGTGATGACCACTCTGCATAACTAAGACATATAATTAAAATTTTCACATTTATTGAGAGACAGAAGATTCAGTTCATAAAAACAGTTAATGTACTGTGTTTGAAAGATAATTTCAGTTACCTGTCCTGAAAAAAGGCTCAAGAAGGTTTTTTTAAAATAAAACAAAACTAGTTTCTACCCCAAAATCTTTAAGACCAGAAGAGAATTGTTCCTTCCCTTTTCCATGTTCTCAGGTGAAACAGCTGTTCAAAGGAGTGATTTTCACTTAGAGGCAGAGCTGGAAAAAATGTAGATGTTGCCCTCTTTTTTATACACAATCTGAATTTTCAACAGTCTGGATTTTCACTAATGTGTGACATCATTATTGCAATATATTCAATATCTTCTGGCTGATGACTATGAAATTAATTTTTTCCCTTTTTTTTTTTTTGTTGAAGACATTCTGAAGATATTTTCAGGTACTTTCTTACACCACAAAGCAATTGTTGTCAATTATTTACTATTTTTTCCTGCTCCTCCTCTCTCTCTCTGCTCTGATAGATTTTTTTCCAGTGCTTTATCATTGTGGTTTTTTTTGTTCTCCTGCTCTGTCTTCTTTCTCCCTGATGTGCACATAGCAGAAAGCCATATAAATTGATTCGTATTAAGAGTAGCCACTGGTGGTTTTATGGGATCATGTTACGGGGTCATAAAATTCTCCTGAGTGATGAAGTATCTGTACATTTGCTTCTGTGTCCTCTACGTTTTGTGAGTTGTTTGATGCTCTTCAAGAGAATAGTTCCTCCTCTTAAGAGAGCATGGCGAGAGCATGACTACAACAGAGTTTTAATTTTTGCTGATATAATGAATTCCTAGAAATTTTCTGCACTGTATGTAAACATGAGTAGTTCATGCCGGTTTGTTAACTATAACATGTAGTAGTGGTGCTTTCATAGTTGTGATTGTCTAAAGAGAGGTAGCAACAATATTTCTTAGTCTTACAGAAACAATTGGAAAAAGCTTTTAAGCTTTTGGACACACATCTTTCTCAGACAACCTGAAATATCTAGAAACTGGTCTCTGTGTGTTTTAAAGTTATTTTTAGGAACCCTCATCAGCTTCTATATCTATGTCACCACAATTGACTTCATGAAATGCTTTCAACATGTAGTTTTAAATGTACAGAAATACAGCTGTCTAATAATTAGGACTGAGACTGATGATCACAGAATTGGTTCCAGTGTGAACAATTCAAGCCACCTACATCAGACATATACCATACAAAACTGAGATCTGCTTTAAAGATCCTTGGACCTTCTCCCTTTCCATGAATGTCTTCACGTGTGGGACTACAGGACAGGAATATATTCCCTAATTTTCACTTTTGATATTCTTCATTTGAAACCTTCATTTTCAAACCCAGAATCTTTCAGACCAGAAATGGTTTGCATAGAATGTGTTTCTGATGGCAGCATGTGTGTAACTGATTGCAGTCAAACATGCAAAATACAGTGTAAGCAGTTATAAAACTTACACAAGTTCTTAAGTTAGGGGAGAAAGAACAGGACAGGGGCTCTGTTTTTACTCCACCCAACAGTTGCCACAGGACACAGTTCTTTGCTGCTTTCTGGAGTGGGGCAGCACATCACTTGGTGATGGAGGAGAAACCTCCATTCCTTGCATTCACTGATTTTTTATGTAATTCTGATGTCAAATGCCAATAAAATATATTTGCAAATAAGATGTGAAAGTTGCATTATGGTTCTGTTTGTCCCTTGCACACATCCATTTGCTCTTTTCTCCCATAGTACTGTGTCAGCTGAATTTGGATCCTGAGAGAGGAGATGTTGCATATACAGAGACCTACCCTTTTTATACTTTACAGGTTACCCTTAATGAATGATTTGTTGCTTTGTCTGAATATTTCAGTATATCCTCTTTTAAAAATGCATTCAACACAGGAAGGAAGCAGGAAGTAATGCTAACTAACACAAGTGCTCACACACGAATGATTTTGGTAGAAAATCCTGCAAGGGATAGAGCTACATCCCTTGTAGGGTCAGGACATTGTTATTTGGTGATTTGTAATTCTTACAGCCTAAATGGTTCTCCAGTCCTGGTTAAAGGACTAAATAATTAAGAAGCCAGCAAGATGAGCACAGAGTTAGAAAAAATGTCAGAGGAGTAGGTCCTCAATGTAACACCAAAAAGAGAACTAAGATCATTGTTTCACTTGCCAGCTCTAAGTGCAAGTTAAGCACTTCCATTACATAAAACATTTCTCACTAAAAAACTCAAGATGCACTTTGTCACAGTTTAAAACTAAGGAGTTCAGCAGTTAAGAGTCTGTACTCAGCAGGAGATTTGGTTTTGAATCCTCACCCACCCAGTCCTGGAGTGAGGGCTTGAGGCCTCCCCCACCATGTGCCACGATGGTGAGACACACAGAGAAGGGAGAGGGAATCCTGCTCTCACTCAGTGATGATGCTAAGGAGAATAATTAAATATTCATTGAAGTGAGGGCTTGACCTAACTCATCCACATGTCTGATGAATGTCCTTATTAACAGGCCATGAAGTCGTATTTCCTCTCTTTCTGTCCAGATGCATAACCAATTTCTCAGGCAACGTGAGGAGAGCTCCAAACAGGCCAACCAAAGGAAATGCACTCTTGCATACATAATGGTGTTTGGAGCACTCCATTGGCAGGAGGAAGGCTTGGCCCAAGCGCCTTCTTCATCAGAAGACAAGGGCAGACAAGTTCAGTCCTCAGAGAGAATTGAACTTTCCAAGGTGCTAAATACACACTGGAACCAGCCATGTGGCTAAACAAGAACTGCCTTAGTTGACTATAAATGTACTACACAGACTTCCTCCTCACTGTCTCTCAAGTACAGCCCAGTCCAGGAAAAGGGCTGGATTAGGCTCTCCAGGAGAGAGGGGCTGGGTGGGAGAACTGTTTTGACATGTCTGCAGGCCTTTGGCTACAAGCAGCTCATGGGCATTAAAGGGGAGGTGCGTGCTTGGTGCACAGAGACCTAGAGTACCAAAAAGAATCTTGCCTGTACAATTTCAGACATGTTTAAAGGCTAGTAGAGGCTAGCCATAAAATTTAACATTCTCTTTTGTAAATCTATATAAATGTTAGGTGTCTAAGTGGACTTAATCCTCAGTGTTTCTTAAAAACCTATTTCAAAACTTCACAAGGAATCCAGGATGTCTGGTGCTTTGCTGAGCTCAGTCCAAGACTGGCATACTGTTTTCTCTTTGTTCTTTTGTGGATTACTCAGTCACTCTCAAGGCAGTTCCAGGTGTGAATGGATACCTGTAGAGCCTTTAAAGTACGCTAGGCAGTTCCTGATGGGTATGACAATCTTGATAATTAAAAACATAATTTATCATTTCAGATTGACTTACTAGTGGGCTGTTCCATATCCTTTTGTCTTGGTAAAGCCTATTGATATTGCAACCACTAATGCTGGCAATCCTGAAAAAAACCAAAACAGTAATAATCATCAGATGCTGAGTAAAATATTGCTGTTTTGCCTGGACAAAAAATGACAGGACAAGCTAATGCAAAATGGCCAATTTTACATGGAATGAATTATTTAATGAAGAACAATGCTATTGCAGGATTTGTTTTACTGAAGCATTGGCAGGGAAGAGGACACTGTTTTCTGCCCACGATGTACCACTTTGATGTACTGGTACATTTGACAGGTCTTAAAGAGAACTAGGAAGAGGTTTAATGAATATTCAGATGATGGTAGTTTTTTTCTTGTGTTATTTTGATTTCTTGATATTTCACTACTTTGCTGAAAATCTTCTAAAATTTTGTTAAAACATATTTATAAAAGAATGCTACAATATACACCAGCATAGCTTGAGCTCTAGATAAACTGGAAAGGCTCCTTACCTAGTTTTCATTTTAGTTACATGCTGTCTACTATTTTTCAGGTTTACTGAAGAGAACTATTATATTTTTGACATTGTTGCTGCATTAAATGTTTCATTCCAATGATCCTTAGGAATTAACTTTACAGGCTTACCCCATCCAAGGCACAGGAAACGTTTCCTTATGAGTCGTGTCCTAATTTTTCCGGTAACAGCCATGTATGACTGCCACGCTTCTGTCAAAACCCAACAGAATGAAGCTAAGAAGAAGAAGTGTAAAAATGCGGTGGTTGTGGTGCAGATGCCCTGCAGGGAGCAAAGAGAAGCTCATGCTGAATACTTAGGACACTCATTTCTTTTTTCAATTCAAAGAGTTGTCATTTTCTATCATCTTGACCTTTATCCTTAGCATCAACTCTCCCTTTATGGTGTGGTGGCCACAAACAGAGAGACAAAGAAAGAAAGATGTTGATGGGGATTAGGCAGAAGAGGTTTTGACTTGTTTTCTCAAACACTGAATGTTCCCAGCAGGGACAAAGAACACAAAATAAATCATACTATCAGATTTTTCTCTACACATTTAGTTTGACCAGGGATCATCATAAACCCATTCTGGTAAGCCATTTTTAAAGTTATAAAAAAGATTATAAAAATGATTATAAAATCTCACTGAGCTGAAAAAAGAAAATGTGGGGATACAAACACTCTTAATTGTCAATTACATTTTCTTTCCCTTCGTGCACAAAGAGCCTGATTATAAGTCTGAATTTTAGGTAATAAATTGCTTGATTTTTTGATTTAAATCTTATAGCATGTTAACTCTTGGAATATATCATCTTAGATCTTTTTAGGCAGGTTTAAGTATCACAACTTTAACAATAACCCTGGATATTGTTTTTATGGGTATCAGTCATTTGTCATCTGAGAAGTATTTTGAGCACATGCAATTGGCTTTCTTTTGTCACTGCAGCCCTTAATTAAACTTGACATTGTAGCTTACATAAATGAGCTTCTTGGCATAAATGATGAACTGCCCTCCACTGTGTTGCTTAAAATGCCAGTAGCAGGCTATAAAATGCAATCTGCATTGTATCCCAGAACCAAAACCACACCAGTAACATTGAAAATATCCTTATCACAATTTATCACAATTTAAAGCATCAAAATTATGTCAAGTTAAAAAAAAATAGTTCACACCCCGAATTATTAATGATACAGATTTGTAGTTGAAAAAATGTAAATATTTCTTTATGCATCATACACATCTAATAGTTACCTTATATTCTGCCTTTTATTAAGGATAGTCATATCTGATGACTGATACCAGCTGATACCAGCTGATACCAGCATTAGCTGATACCAACCCCTTTCAAAAATTTATGCACTTGAAGACTCAGAACTTAATGATTTCCTGCTATGAATTTACAGATGTGATAAACACCTTGCCATCTAATCCTGGGTCAGATTGCCTATTTAAATCTAGGGAAAAGGGGTTCTATATAATTATACGCAAGAGTACTGCTGTCTATTTTAAAAAATGCAAGGAACCTAAACTCAAAAAAAGCAACAGATCCTAAAAATGCACTAGTCATTCCATTCTAGGTTTTGCCATTAATTCTTACATTTAGGTGTCCCTTTATGAATCCTTTTAGGTGGATTCATAAAATCTATCCAGGTAAAGTCTGTAGTAAATACAGCAGTATTTCCTGTATATGAAAAAAAAAAAAAAAACCCCAAACCCAACATTTATTTAATATGAAAGCTAACTCTTATGGTTGACTTGAGTACTGACTGTAGGATTTAATTCATGATTTATTCCCTGTATTGAAAGAAAGATAGATGATGATAATAATCTGAGACAAAGTGGACATGGCTATTGTGGAAGAAAGTATTGTGATGAAAACATTAATGACCATGTTGAGCACAAAATGAGAAGACAGTAGCAAGTTTTATGAGAAGCGATCTGTGCTCTATCTGGAATCTATGACTGCTGATTACATCTATCTCTTCTGAATGGCAGACAGGAGTCTTTAATGAGCAACAATGGTAAGTCTGCATCACTGATATAACTGTATTTGCATCACATGCCATCAGAAACATGCAAATAAGCCTAAAAACATCACCTAACAACTGCCGTGGGATCCCGATGACAGACTCATGTGCTAGCAGTGTGTGCAGTGAACTCAGCCTCCCTCCTTCCCCTGCCAGAGAAGCAGTCCTGGCACACAAAACTTCCCCCTCCCAGGCATAGCCATGGGCTCAGCACAATTGTCCAATACTCCACTGGAAACCTGGCTTTTATGTGCTTCTTTATTCTTCCCCTTTGATAAATAAATAAGCAAACAATGCTGTTCTGTCTGGGAAAGTGCTGTATTTGGGAAGTTGATTTGCAAATAGGAACAAAAATTTTTTATCAAAGGCTGTTATTAAATTGGGCATTGACTATGTCTAATTTTAGCTAGTATTTATTGGCATTTTTTAATTTCTCCCCATGTCATGGACTACTCCCAATTGCTCCTTCCTCTCCTCTTCTTCCTTGTCCAGGGTCCATCTACTCTCACCTTCCTGCACACAGCACAGCATCACTCATGGGCCTTGTGGCCCATCACTCACAGAAAGCTGCCGTGTGTCAGCATATCTGCACCAGGAGATAGTGGTACACGTCTTCCCTATTGCTTTAGGAGATGTTTCTTGTTTGGTTCAAATTCTAGTTTACTAAAACCCACTGAATTAACTACCTGTGATGAGCACCTGTCTACTTTAAAAAAAAAAATTGAACAGCTTAATTTATTCACTATTTCTTCAAGAATGAATTTAAGGCAACTGCTAATCTAACCTCCTCTTCCTCCCATTGCTGTTGCTCTCAGCTCCTCATATTTAATTATAATGACAAGTGGGGGAAGGCAGTTTTTCTGTCCTCTGAATGCCTAGATTCATGAACTTTAATTAAGTCTCAGGTGTTTAGCTACCTGGAATATCTAAGTAAGACCATCCATCCCTTTTTAATAAACAATATATTATTGAAAGCAAGAACACAGACCAGGCATCAAATTATTTACCTCTCTTCCACTTGTAAGACACCCACTTCAAATGAGTGTACTGAAGCACAGCTGGGAAATGTAAAAAACAGTCGAAATTCAAAGCTGCTTATTCTATTGATTAATATTTTTAATGTAATAATGATGAATAAGACAGAAAACACATCAATTTTTATGACCTACAGAAGTAGGTCTTAAATATAACCTCAAAATAAGGCTTTATAATTTTTTTTTTTTTTTTAGTATTTGGCTGTTGTGTTTTGGGGTTTTTTTTAGTAGAACAGTGGGATTTTTTAATAGAAGAGTGGGATTTTAATAGCAGTGTGAATAGATCCTTCACACAAAGACAAAGAGGGTTAAGTAAGGACACGTGATTTGTCTTGCACTGAAACAGGTTCTTTTCCCTTCAACAAACTTGTTGCCTATCTCTGAGTTCTGATAAACACTATAAGAATTGATGCCATTGGAAAATGAACTTGAAAACTGAAATCTGCCTTGGTGATAGCAAAATGAACAGGGCTAAAATCCATTAATAGCTGGACTATTTAATGAAACAGAAATGAGAAGTAGTAGAAAATAATTTAAATAATAAATTTACTTGAAGATTGAGAAAGTCTTGCCCTTGACTTATCTCTGAGAAGACAACCCTAAGGAGACAAATTAAATGGGTGCTAATTTTATTCTTGTGATGTTCTGACCATGCACTGAGTTCACAAAGAACGCTTAAAGACCACAATAAAGAATAAATGAAACAAAGAACAAACAAAACAAAGAGAATGCAAAGGGCATAGTGAAGAGCAGAAAAGTAATGCTATTACAAAATTGGTATATTTTTTTTACTTTTTTTGTGACTCAAGTCTTCAGCTGTAAAACAGTTTACCCTTCCCTTCTCTCATTCAAAAATATACATTCATAAAAGAAAATACTGCTTATTATTCTTAATTTCAGTTTTTAAAAATTTCTTAGTTTTAAATTGATTTGCACAATACAATACCTTTGCTTCATGAACAGACACTCAGAATACAGGGATAGAGTATGTTGGTCAGATTACAGGGATAGAGTACATTGGTCAGATAATACTGAATGCTAGATTAAATCCTGATTTACAGAGTAAACTGTCATGATAAAATAGATGGAAGTCAAAGACTGTGGGACAAAGAAGTAAAACCTTTCTTCTCAGGAGTGTTTTTCTGGAAGAGGGACATGTTTTCAATGAAAAAAAATATGGCAAGGGAGACTGTCTCTTCAGTTGCAAACATATTTGAAACTGTTAAGATCTTAAATGCCTGAGAAATCATAGCTGTAGTCTTTCAAGTTTCTTTTCCAGGATCATTAATATTACTGGCACCATAAAGCTCTGAAAGTACCGTTTAAAAACCATGTTCTTTTTTTTGACAGACTCAACTGCTGCTAAAACCACTTGTTCAAGCAAAGAACTCTAGAAATCTGATACTCATACTGAAAAGCACAATATAGTGGAAATAATTGTTCTAAATAAAAAGGTTATTTGCATTTTCAACCAACAGTTATGAAACTATTTAATTAATAGAAAAACTTTCAGACCTTCTAAAAATCTTTTCCAGTGTCCTTAGCAGTAGAAGGCTCAAGTGGTTTAACTTCATTATATTGTGTTCTGATATCTGACATGATAGCCCAAAATAATTAGCATTTGACTTCAAGAGCCTTTGCACCATGAGCTATGCGCAGTTAATTATACTGCAGGATTCTATATACGGTACAAGACAATGTAAATGCTAGCCCTTGCTTGGATTTTTAAAGCAAGCTATTTTTTTAGTGCAGCAGCAGTAGGTTTTGAGTAGTTAGGTGATCTCCCTCACAAAGATAATCAATGATAACTACGGAGATTCAATTTTTTATTCTTCTACCCCATCCTTTTTTTTTTTCCCCCCAACAAGTAAGATGCCTTTCTAGCTTCTGATAAATAGCCTATAAGATGGCTGTAAATGACCCAGCTGTTTCTGCAGTTCCTTTGGTTTAATTTACAACTATATTCTCAAAAAGGATGTCTGTATCATCAACAGCACTCCAATCCTACAGCAAATATTTTTCAGTATAAAATTTTAATGGTTTTATTTATTTGTTTCTGTTTTGCTTTGTTTATTTTTTGGGTTTTTTTTTGTAATCATGTGCTAATTATTACAACCCTTGCTAAACTTTGGGACCATTTCACGTGTCCAGTCTCAGGGTGCAGCATAGTTTTTTCAGCTATTTTGATTTAAATTTTGTTTTTCTTCTCTTCTGGAATCTGTCCTTTTATCTGACCCTATAAGCACAGTGATCCTAGTAATACTGTAAGTGTGTCTGAAAGAAAACTTACACTTCAAAACTCTAAGTTTTCTCTGCATTTGTGCTTTCTATATACACTTTAAGTATCTGTCTTCTTATTTTCACCTGAAGTTTCTCTAGATACTTTACTGACAAATTCAGCTCCTGTTCCTCATTTACCAACATTTACCTCAAAGGGATTTCTGAAAATTATCTCTCTGTGAGTAAATCATTCACAATCTTTTTTGATGCTTACTTATGAAGATTAACCAGAATGCCTCCCATTTTTTCCCAGGTGCAGAGTCCAGCAATAGAAATGCAGTTTTTATCTGATCCAGTAAAAGTATATGGAAGCTTCTTTTTAGCTTCTGCCCTTTGCAGTTACTTCAAAGTGCTCCCTTGATAGCTGTCACCTCAATCCCTCTTATCAATAACCTCTGCATTTAAACCCGATACCGTATAATTGTACTTTAGCATTCCTCATTTATGTCTATAGAGAATTGCTGCTTTTTATTCAAATTAATTCCTTTGCTAGCCACTATTCTTCTCCAGACCTTATAATGCACATAGTACAAAATCATTCTATCAACTAGCTCAGAAAGGATAGGCTGCTTTCTTTCGGGGTGGAAAAGAATTCCTTAAACTTGCTTGCTGCATGTGCAAACCTTCCTTGCTCTGTCATATGGCAGAATGTCTATGCTAGCAACAGTATCCTTTATGCACTGCATGTGCATAAATTGTTAGTGAATTCCTTGGCACAGTTTTGGCTTGAGCCAAGAATTGCTCTCCCAACCCAGGCTCATGCACTGACTGAAAAGAGAGCCTGGGCCAGGAACGCTGTGTCATGGTCAGCTTGCACACAACTGTCCTCTTGCCCTGGAGGGTTTGGCTGCAGGGGATGGAAGCCACGTTATGCTGATTTGCCTTGGGGCCATAGAAATATTTGTGACTCATTTCGGTTACTAGGTGGAATAGAGGCAAGAAGTTCAGCTGGATAATACATATTTCGCTCAGCTATGACTAACACGAGACAGTAAAATTCATTCCGTGTTTACGGCATTCTCCGGAGACTTTCAGTGCAAAGCACAGGTTTGTATTTCTTAACTCAGAATTGCTTTCTTGGTAGCATGCCTACAGGAAATTGAAAGCCAGGTAGAAGACAGTTATGGTTTTCTTACAGTCACACTCATTTTCATCTTCATCCTGGTTTGGATTGCTGTTGCCAGGTTATATTCAAGCAAATGAGCTCTGCACAAGCAGCATCACAGAACAGGTTACTCAGAGGCAATTTAATTTCTTCGATTACAAAACCTGGCAAGGAAGTCTCTTCTTTTTCTGCCTTTGTGCTGTGAGTATGTGTATTTTTCTGGGCAAGCAAGAAATGAAATAATAGGATCCTCCACTTGTTTAAAAGATTAATTCAAAAGTCAGTGGAAAGACTCCCATTAATTTTAGTGGGTTTTATACCAGGTGTTGCACATATAGAATAAGAAAGGCGCATGAGCAGAGGCTTGTAATCTTGCTTCTTATCCTAAGTGTTTTAAATGTTTACAAAGTATTAGATATATATTTTTTCTGATAAGTGAATATGGCCTACTTCACATCATGAATTTATTGTATTGGCTTTGATGTTAAACACTTTAAGCAAGATAAATGTCAACACTGTCAGGACAAAATAAATTAATTTTTTAATTGTGAGCTCACAAGAATGTGTTTTGAAGTTTGTGAAGCTCAGAACAGCAGGTTTTCAGGCAGGTATAAGAGAAAATAAGCAGCTCTTTAAAACTCTGAAGCATAAAATTAATTTAAGGACAAGTTTATCAATTCCTTCCCAGCTAATTAGTTTCAAATTGCTATCACAGTGTTGTAATAGTTTTCACTGTGCCAGAAGAGACCCTTTCCTAGTAGTCTTCTTTTTCTTGTTTGTTATTTTCAGTTTGTTTAGTTGGTTTGGGGTGTGGGCTTTTTCTTGTTTTGTTGGTTTGTTTTTTTTTGTTGGTTGATTGGTTGGGTTTTTAAACAACCTGTTGATGTAAAGTGATAATGCTCAGTTTAGGTAAAAATTGGAAATCACCAACATGCTTTGTTAAAACAACTTCTTCATTACTCAGCTATTGAGGAATGAGAATTAAAAAATAAAATTGAAGGTGATGCTGCCTTGAAAAATTGCTCTATAAAAATAGCTTTTTGAAGTTGTGCAGTACCAATTTTGAAAGATTTATTATTGAGAGATTGGTTAAATATAGATTTGTGGCTAAAATATAGATTTGTGTTTTGAATTGATGGGCTAGCAAAATCAACCTGGTCTCTGAAAACCACTGAAAAATGAGTTATGTTCTTGTACATCATTGTGGATAACATCAACATAGAAGCAGGACTGAAGGTTCAGTGTGAACAGAAGGGACTGAATTGATATCGACGAATGCCCAGTTTGGCCTGAAAAGCCTCTGTAACTGGCTGTGACTCACAGGAAAAAAGAGAATGCATGCTGGCTGTCGGAGTGGTTCTATTGGGCTCTCAGAAACACTTTTGCTTAATCGGGAACTATGCAAGCCAAGGTATAGATTATGGATAACAATAAAAAAGCTTCACTGACGTTATTACACCTTGGTTTTCAGGACAGCTGTTTTTCAGGAACTGATTTTAGGCTCTGAAAATTCCATATTGCTTTAATTCTAAAATATGGAATGTGCAATGAAGATAAATGCTCTTGGCAGGTTTGAAAAGATATAATAATGAGACAACTGCATTAACAGTGAAGCAAAATCTGTTTGGCTGTAACATACAATGTGCTGTATAATAATTTCAGTTTACTACATAAAGATATTCAGCTTTTTAGATCTCTCCTTGGGTTGTTGCAAAAAGAAAGATTTGTTAGCATTTGCTATATGGCTATACCTGTTTGGAGAAGAATGAAGAATACAAAAGCCAACAGTCAATTAGAGTGATGAGCAACCCATGTTCCAAAGGTCCCCAGTCTTCCTAACTTTAATTTATTTAAAAGTTGTGGGGGCTGTGTGAGTAGCTAGGGGCAATGAGCCAGGATTGTAATGAAGAGGTGGCTGAGCTAAGCACAAGGGTTACACATGAGTCAGCAATGACTGCATCTAAAGGAAAGAGTGGTCCAGAGCACAGTTGAGGGAAATCTCCCCATGGAGTTCTGAGGAAAAGAGGAGGAGATGTCCAGGCCCTGACAAAGGCAAGGAACTGAAGGACCTTCCTTGAAGAGATAGCATAGCATAAGGAGGTAGCAGAATGGAATCAAATTTCTACAGGAAGATTCAAATGCAGCCAGTGCAAACTGACATCCTGATGAAAAAAAATTACCAGGAAAAGCTCCCATTGGGTAGACAGAAAATATTGCCTTGTCTTGCTCCCCAGCGCTACCTGGGCAAAAACTTGTCAAAGAACTTTTTCTTTTAGGAAAAATGTGATTGACACTTGAGCATCTCTACTCTTAAATCAGATCATCTGCTTGCTCTATTTTAAATTTTGATCTTATTTGCTAACAATAAAATTGCTGTAATTTTAGGGAGTTTCCTCAGCAATCAAAATGATGACTAGAATGAGAAATTCAACAACAAATCCTGCAGATGCCTTTCACTTCGTCTGACTGTGATGATTATAATCCTGCCATATGAAAATAGTCCATCTTGTTGTATGGGATAATGGTGTCAGCAAAGATTCCTTCTCTGCATACCTGTAAGAATTTCATCCCTTCACATGACTGACTGAAACCATTGAAGTGATAGCTTTGTAACACTATTATAACAGTGCCATTTGTCACCCACCTTTATTCTTTTTATGCTTATTTTTTAATCATAGTTGTATACATAGGCCTTAAAAGTCTTTATATAAAAAATAATGGTAATAGGAAAAGGATGATTTTGTCCCTAAGAACACCCTCATTTTCAAGCATGCTCAGTTTTCCTCCACGGACAGTGTCTTTTACAATTAGCAGTATGGAGACAGTGAGAAATGGTGCCTTTTGAAAGAAGTAGTTTAAATCCAAAGAAGCAATAATCCAGGAACAGGAGATAGTGTCTACACTATTGTGGAAATACAAATACCACATAATTTCAGTTTATTTTTCAAAAATAATAGATAAAGCAAATTTTAAAACATGCACTATGATTTCATCTATTTGTACTCGCTAACAAAATGGGTAAGAAAGCAGTCACTTATCCTGCAGCCAGCTGTAATGATACAGAAGATGTCTATATTAGTGATTTTTTTTATACTCCAAAATAAAGTGACCACATGCAAACAGCCTGCTGTCACTGATCCCTTGCCAGTTCCAACTATCCTGAGCTTAGGACATTGACTGTGATAATGCTAGCTAGTGTGGGACAAAATCATGCCCGGAGGTGCACTAATGCACCCAGGATGTGGATGACTTCATGCCAATGCTTGGGGTCATACCCCCATACAGAGGCATGTGGAACACTTTGATTTTATTCTCTTACCCAATAAAACATGTGGTGGGCTTGAGCAAATGTGGGGGGCTGACCTCAGCCAGCAGCTAAGCACCCACCCAGTCACTTGATCACTCCCCCAGCAAGACGGGGAAGAGGACCAGAACAGGAAAAGTGAGAAAAACCTGTGGGTCGAGATAAAGACAGTTTAATAAGTGAAGGGAAAAAACTGCACCAAGTGATGCAAAGGCAGTCACTCACCACCTCCCACCAGCAAACTGTTGCCCAGCTAGTCTCCAAGCAACAGCTAACTTTAAAAGACTGT
The DNA here is from genome assembly GCA_013396655.1 of Campylorhamphus procurvoides. Classification (NCBI taxonomy): domain Eukaryota; kingdom Metazoa; phylum Chordata; class Aves; order Passeriformes; family Dendrocolaptidae; genus Campylorhamphus; species Campylorhamphus procurvoides. The sequence goes on along the minus strand of WBMV01006684.1, from coordinate 38,120 downwards.
CACCAGTTGTATTGCTGAGCATGTTGTCATATGGTATGGGATATCCCTTTGGTCATTTGGGGTCAGCTGTTCCAGCTGTGTCCCTTTCCAGCATCTTCTCCATCCCCAGTCTACTTGCTGCCAGGGCAGCTGAGAAATGGTTTTGATGCTGTGTAATCACTGTTCAGCAATAGGTAAAATATCAGTGTGTTCACAACACACTTTTATCAAAAAATCCAAACCACAGCACCATATGGGATCCTGTGAAGAAAATTAACTCCATCCCAGCTGAACAAAGTACAGGAACATAACATGGAACCCAAATGGAGTCTAAGATGTGTCTGTGTGTGTGTGTGTGTGTCCCCACACATGCTTATAAGAGAGGAGAACAGAGGCTTTGGAATCAGTGTTCATGTAATGTATAGATACACACATGCAGACACATTTAAAAAAAATTAATGCAAATGCATCTTAAAGTTAATAGGATACATATGTGCATGCATGTGATTTAACAATTTTTACTGTTTCATTTAACTGAAAAGCTGATATTTTGTTCTTTTTCCTCCCCTGAAATATGTATTTTTTCCCTGTAGCCTTAGAATCAGAGCACACATTATCACAGTAGAAAAGCAAGTGTAGAGGTAGAGTGACCCTTGGACATCTTATGCATTGCAAAACAGTATTTTCAGCAGACAGAAGGCAGAGGAGACTGCGTTACAGCTCTATATTAGATCTTGCCAACCTGTGTACGTGAGAGTGAATGCAGAGTGAGGGGAAAGAACAGAATCTTCAACCTGGGCAATTGGCAGTGTCCTAGGTCAGGTATGACACAGTCAATGGGAACATTATACAGTAGCATCATGAATCCCATTAATTCCTCTTATGGTCATGATATTAATTTCTAATGCCTTTATTGCATTAGCCATGGGTTGTTTTGGAGGCCACCTATTGTTTTTCTTCATGTAGAGGTACACAATGTCAAAGAAGCTGCCTTATCCTCAGGATTAAATTACATCTGGAAGAAGGAAATTCCTAATAGAGGGCTTTATTTAATGTAAAATATTGCTTAAAATCAGTTATAAATTTAGAGTCCCTCCAAATACAGAAGAGGGAATACATTGAGTAATTATGTGTTTCTAATTATATTAATGAAATCTCAGTGATTTTCATACAGAAGAAAGACTGTATAGCAATGGATGCATGGGCACACTGAGGAAATCAAAGGAGGCAACTTCTGGTCATTTTATACCATGGCTACTGGGATGATGGGTAATTAGGTAATTCATGGAACTTGAAAGAGAAAACCAATAGTATCTAAAACAAGAAGAGGTTATGACCACACTTGTATATGGAAGTTTGATTAAGAATGAGAATCAGAACAATAGGTTAAAAGCCAACTTCTACTGACTCAGATAATATTTTGACATTAGATTCCATTCACCACTTGCACAAAAAAGCAAAATGTCAAGATTTTTTTTCTTATAAAAGGTGAAACCGCTTATACTGTTTCTACCTTTGCATTGTCTTCCAGCAGGGATGAAATTTTATGTGGTATCACATTCATTCAGTTCTCTTTATCTGCTGCCTTAAACCAGTAGGATAAAAGATTTAATATTTATGACAAAGCAGTGTGGAAACTTTCACAATGATTCCTTTAGCACAATTATAAAAATTTGTGAAGTGGTGGTTACTAAAGAAGAACACTATGACAACCTATGTGTTAAAGTAACAAGGAATGAAACGGTTTTGTATAGCACCCATATGCAGCAGGAGTTAAACTAGTAGAAGCTTCTCTATCATATTACTTTGAACCAGATTTCTTGACTGAGGACAACAGCAGTCTTTTTATTTGTCCTGCCTTTCTTGCCTGTATTCCACTTCCCTCTGTTTCTTCTCATGAAGCCACAGAAGAGGTTTAGCTGAGTTAGTCCATACTTATTATGTAAGTTGAGGTGAATCAGCTTCTGTCAACACAATCTGGAGGAGGAGCTGGGACATCGTTATTGTTTGGATAGCACTGGTTCCTCACAGATACCAGCAAGCACAGGGTTATTCCTCCTAGATGCCCTAAATACATTCTTCCTATGGGAGTCATTGTAAGGAGTCTTGTGAGGACCCGAATCTCTCTGTAAGGCCTCATATCTACTGGTTGCGCTTTTGTTTAACTCCTAGGGAGTCCAGGAACATGAGCTTCCTGTTGGGAAGAAAAGAGGTTTCCAAACGAGGAAGGAAAAATGTTGTGGAGGGACACTGGAGAGTGTGCACAAAGAATTCAGCAAGATGAACTACAGAGAACTGGTGCCTAGCAACATGATAGCTTTCCCCGTGTGGGCATTATCTATGCTCTAGATAATGCTTTCCAAGGAATTTGAAGAGCTTCCTATTAAAGATGCCTACAGCAATAAAAGAATTACAATGTCTCAAAGTATGCTATTTTGGGGAGAAGGAGGGAACCAGAAAGTCTACATGATCAGTTTGAAGATGGTCATATAAATTTCTGATCTGTGGACATCTCAGCAGCAAGAAGAGGAAGTAGGAGATGTAGAAATCCCCCACTATGAACACTAGTCTAAAACATATTTCATTCTTGATCATATTTCATATTTCATATTTCATATTTCATCAGAGAAGATGGCCTGAGATTCCCATAGTTATCTGAGCTATTTTATCTGCTGCTCCACCCATAACAGAACAGTGGCTGCTTACACACACAGGGAAAGTATGTTAATGCTTTGTAAGAAGGTGATGTGTATTCTCTAACAAAGTGCATGAGATCATTTATCACTTTGATAAATGAACATATATTTTACCAAAGAGAGGATGGTCTTACATAAAACTGCACCTTTATTGCTTTTAGTTCAGTGTTGTGAACTGTATATGCTCTGTGCCTGACACAGGCTGCAGTCTCCTTGAGAGAGGAACCCCTGGTGTTCTCCTGTGTTGGTACAGAGCCCAGCACTCTGGGACGCCTGAAGAACATGACTGCCAATAGCATAATCACTCAGGGCAATGCCTTGACAGAAGTTTAATTCTTGTAGTGTCTTTACCCAGGAGAATTAATATAGCTTGGGGCATAAGTACATCAGTGAAAGTCAGGCAGGAAAAGAGCAAACCCATTTCTTAAAAGCTTGGTTTATATATTAGTCAAAGGGCAAACAGAATTGCTCAGTTTACAAACACGATAATTTATCTTCACCCCACATATCAGAAGGTCTGATTTTGCAATGCTACTTACCCAAATCTATCATTGCTTAAATAATTACTCATGTGTTTCTGACTGCCTCTTGTCATCAATTTTAGCTCTAGTCAGCTTTAAGTGTGCTGCAATTTCCTAGTTCTTTCCTTCATTAATATTACCTTCGCAATCCATGCTAGGCATAAAGATAAATTGTTTTCAGCCCTTGAAGGTGGTAATGCTGTGATGGCTTTATGGTAAGTGCTTGCTACTAATTACTTCAGAATTACTGTTGTATCGACTCCATCCAGATGAAGTGGATATTTTGTGGCTTTTTTTGCCCCTTCCTGTAAATATCTGTGCTATTTTTTGCCATTAAAAATATTTTAAAAGAATATTTTTTATTACTTTATTCTACATTTATTTTGCCAATTGTAAGACAGCTTTCTGTCCATATGTGGCACAAAAGGATTCGTTGATATTAGTAATGTTTTTTTTAAAAAAAATCTTTTCTGGTGAGAACACCCATTTTAATTGCTCAATTATCTCAATAAACTATCACCATATAAATTTCAAAATGTTCTCTTACAGTTTCTTATTCTAAATCCCAAACCATCTAATATTAATTTCCAATTAAATAAATTGCAGAGTTTATAATATTTGTAAGAAAATTGCTGGTGCTTAAAAACATAAGCACATTCTGATGAAGTTGAAATGATGACACTTTGGCTTGTATCACAGCACTCTGGTTTTTGCATGAAACATAACAGCCAACAGGATGTAGCCGATCATCTGCAATTTTGTCTGAGTGTTGGATACACATGAATCAGTCTCATCTGTGGTGCTTTTTAAAATTTACTTCCAGTTATTGTGAGCAACTGTAAAGACAAACAACTTTGCTCAGGATACAAATAATGTGATTTGCATTCAAATAAAATTTTAAGTGTTAGAACTAGGATGCTCAACATATTATTTTATTTTTATGTCACTGATGCACCACAAAATTTGAACTGTGGAACTCAATGCTTTAGGATTTGAAGAAAGCCAAAGAGATAAATGAGTTTAAAGTGAGTTAAACAATAGCCTGCTTTGGATGGAGCCCTGGCTCAGAAAATCTTTAAATTGATGACTTCAAAAAGTTATGAAGGCATATCAGAAATAGGATCATTCATTCCCTGTTTTTGTAGTCTTTCCTGTAGGTCTCATTAACGTAGAGAGCACAGTGAATAAGGCAGATCACTGAGCTGAGCTGGTACTGCTGTTCTTATATTCTAAAGCTGGCAGGTAGCAAAATTATACCAGATAATTTTAAAAATCAGGTCACTTCATGAGGGATAAGAATTCTTCTAGTGTGAAGAAAATCCCTTTCATCTACATAGTTGTGAAGAACAGGCACTCCTCTACTGTCTGTTTATGCAAAGGTCCAGAACCTCAATAAAACTCTTCTATGCATTCTATGCCCAGACCAGCATCAGCTGCTTTCATTTCCATACTGTCCAGGAATATCATCCCACTTCATTAGAGCCATCACTCTTCAATTTTAGCTTTTTTCCTCCAAAGAAGAACCTAAGTTTCACATCTACTGTTTTTGCATTAAGTACTTTGATTTATTCTAGCTGAATGGGATTTTATAAAAACAAATTTCCTGTACTTTCATACAGATATCTTTTTCTCTGTGAATTTAATGGCCTTCTGAGGTAGTCATCTTAGCAGTTCTCAGGGTCTAGTCCTATTTCCTGCTTGTTTGAGAGCATTTTTCGTACAACAACAGAAGAAAGAGACAAGGATATGGTGAGCCAGAAATGTCTGCCAAGTAAGAAGAGTTTAGGTATAAAGTGTAGTATCAGGAACCACTTGTTAAGGTACTGAAATCTGCTAGTACAGTCTGTGAAACCACTAGCTGGCTGGCTGACCTCAAACAACTATTTTATTTTTCCATCTCTATTTGTCTCCCAAAACTATAAAAAAGTGATGATCACAAACACACACACACCCCACTCTCATCAAACACAAACTCAAAGAAAGTTAAAAAATTATATCTATATATATTTAGAGTAATTGGATTGAAAGTTGAATGTATCTTTCTTTTTCCTAGTAAATTTTTCTCAAAGAAAAGGAAAGAAGTTTAGTGGGATGCCATTGAAATATCTGTAAAAGGGAAAGTGCAAATATAAAGCAAACAACAACCTGCTCTTCAAAACTCGACGGGTGTTTGCATGTGGACACTGTTTTATCTTTCTATCAATATCTGTCACTCAACCGAAAAAATGCAAGAAGGAGAAGAGGGAGAGAGAGATTTTTTAAAAAATCTAAATAGGCTAAAAATTGTTGCCATAGAGACCAATTCAGTTACTATAAAAATAGCTTCATGTATTGTTGATACTGTCCTTTTGATTTCTGGTCTTCTACCTGACTGAAGTAGACAGCCTCAGCAAGATGCCCAAAGTCATCAAAGGCAAAGTAACAAGTTCATGAAGGATCTCCCTGGTTATTTTGATTCTGTGGCTATCTCCAAATTTGAGTTTAATTACTTGATTCAAAATCTAGTAACATAGCTCCTGGAAGCCAGGCCAAGAAATTTGGCTCTTTATAGCTGTTTGGTTTTATAGAAGCTTCCTGGCAATTCTATAAATTCTCTTATTTTAAATGAAAATGAAACACTGTAAAATCACTCTTCTGTCCCTTCATAATCACTGGAGTATTTTTTAGGAACAAAGTTGCTGGGCTCTTGTTTCAAAATTATTTTGTGTATATGGTTATATTTTGGGGTTTTGGTTTATTTTTGTGAGTTGAAAAAATAAGTAGCGTTCTTGAAATTGCTGTTTGATGATATATATATCTCATAGTCTTACATATTTGTAGCCAGTAAAAGCTATTTGAAGGTTTAGGGGTTTGGGGGGCGGTTTTAAGCAAAAGAACAAATTGATGATCAGAGCATTCAATTAGGTTTAATATTCTGTTAACAGAAATATTTTTTCCCATACAATTTTAATACAAGAATCGTTGTCTGGTCTTTCTTGTATGTGATAGACATATTTCTTAGAATTTTTTAGGAAAGGAATGCTTTGGTCACTGAAATAGACATCTTCAGAAAAACAATTTTGATAAAAATAAAAAGGGGTAGGGATGTATCTGTCTGTAATAAAAATGCACAACTGAGACTAGTAGCTGCACTGCTTCTCACTTCTTCTGTGGCTTAACCTGATCAAACATGATCAAGTGAGGCTTGCACTTGTTTAGTTATCCCAGCCATTGGAGTGGTTCACCTTGTTGTAATCCTATTTTCTAGCCCCTGTTTTGAAATTGATATGACAGGCATACTTATACACCACTTCTTCCAGAGGTGAGGGAACTGAGACATTTTCTTTGCTGTGTTAGCAAAGCTGCTAGAATTAATGGAATTACATCTGTCAAAACATGGTGATAAATTTTAATGAAATAATCTTCCTAGAGAAACTGGAAGGGTCAGGTCTCTGCTCTCTGTGTGCCTTTTTAAAATGGCAAGGGAATTGTTCACTACAGGAAGTTTTAAAGCCATAATACTGACAGAAATTTCATCCCCTTTGCCTGTGGGTTTGAAGCTTGCTGAAGAGGGGTTTGCAAGGCTCATCTGGCCCTTGCAGCTGGGCCTGGGTTAGGATTCCCTACAGATGGGTTTGAGAACAGAGCTCACCCTGATCCAGAGCTTTTGCCCATACTGTCTGGGCAACAGATTTGTTTTAACTGGTATTTCTGGTGTTGGAAAATGTCAGTTTGACCACTAATAAGCTTTATGCTGGCAGAGGAAGCAGGGTCTGGGCAAGGGTCTGTGCAGTTTTTCAGAGGAGAGGACTCCAAACTGCAGAAGGATGAGGACAATAAGTAGAAAGAATATTCCCATCTGAAAATCTTTTCAGCTGCACCTGAAATATTAGGTATCTTTGTTATATGTGGCCACTCACAGTGGCACAAGGAGTGGAAAGAATCATGCTGTCTAAAGGAGGAATAAAGAAAAAGAAATCTTATAACATTGCTGCAAGGGTGAATTAACAGGAAAAAGGAAACTTCTGAAGGAAACTAGGCTCCATCTCTCTGCAGTAATGATTAAAATGTCTGTGTGATAAAGGCCACTGTAAGGGCCTTGCTGTGTTTAGACACTTCAACAGCATCACAGTCTTGTAGCATAGTTGGCAATATCAGGCGATATTCTGATCTATGCCGCTGGTGACATTGATGAACACCCTCTATGTCCCTTCACAGAGAGTGAGTGGAAGAAAAGGATACAACAAAATACAAGGGATTTTCCATATAGGGTAGACAGAAAGAATGTTAGATTTGATAATGCCAAATTTATTGTAAGGTTCCAGGAGAGTAAGGGAGGGGGAAAAAAAAGAAACAGATTTTAGCTGCTGCAGTTCAGTCTTGCTGAACCCTGAAAAAAACAGAAATTTAAAAGTAGACACTAATAAAAGACAAGATAGCTGATAGCAGCAGAGATGCCAGTTTGCCAGTACAGCTTTATTTAGACCCAGATCTCACACTAGGAAAAGTGAGGTCTCACGAAGCTTTAAAAAATAGCAGCACAGTTTACATGTTAGCAGAAAAAGAGGGATTTTATCAGGCAATATTGAGGAAAAGAGAAAGTCACAACTGTGAAGAATTAACTGAAGCCTATCAGGGAAGTTGTGCATTTTGTAAGGACACATAGACAAGAACGTGTGCTGTCTGCAGCTCACTGGGCATTAAATTGAATGTCAGTGACCAAAGTGCTCCCACAATCAGTGTTAGTGAAGGTTCCTGGCAAATCCACCTCTCTAAAGAATGTGTTTCATTTTACACCTGCATCAAAGCCCTTGTCAGGAAGCTGTGCATCTAATGGGCATTAGCCATGGACCTTCCCCACCTGAGCATCCCTGCAACAATCACTCAGACTAATTGCCAGTGTCTTTCCACTCTCCTTAAGCAGAACTGGTTGTGGCTTAGAGACAGTTTCATCTAGAGTTCTAAATACCTGAATATATACACTACAATTTGTACATTTGTGCAGAGATATTAACAAATATGGCATATTAATAAATCCAGATTTGAGGTCCAAAAAATTGACATCTATCTGAATAGGATTATGAATTGAGAAATTCATAGGCATGACAGTTCAGATATTTTTTGACAAACCTTTACTATGAAGGATGTTTCTAATTTAAGACAATACCTGGCTATGATGAAAAAATGGAAAAACTTTTATAAACTATTTTTAATTCTTACATTTATAGAGTCACCACCATAACCTCAAAAAGTCACAGAAAAAGATAAAATAAAAGAACCATTCTAACACTATGGCTTTTTACAGAGTCATTCTATAACAAGAGTAATGTTGGACACAGGTTCTTGTGATCAGCATGCCATAGACAAACACCTAGTAGCTGGAAGAAGACCAGGCAACAGTTATGGTCATGGAAAAAGGCTCTACAGAAATGGACTGATACCCTAAAGTGGAAGATATTAGCAGTCAGTTTTTTTCCTCTTGCATTTGAACATTAAAAAAACAAAACATTAACACTCAGTGGAACTCTCAGGTTCAAAATTCTTGCATGACATTCTACACTAGACTTCTAGATTTTGACCGGTTTTTTTTAGCACTGATCACAAAAGCAGAAACAGGCATGGTAGTGTCCACTATCCACTGCTTAAATTAAGCAGCTACCATCACAAGAAGAAAAGATTTTAAAGAAAAATTTTCAATTCTACCTGAATTGACCTTGTCTTGGAAACAATCCCAGCAGCTAACAGTTAATTTCAGCAAATTAGAGATGAATAACTAATGGACTAGACTTGCCAGATACCTGCCAAATTCTGCCAAATAAGGAAGTATTAGTGAAGTCAGCATTTAACAAACTTACTATTGTATTGGAAGGACCAAATTGATTTCCATACAGCTGATGGCCAAATTTTGAAGAGGTGGCACTTTCTAATCTGCAATGTACTTCAGAAAGAGATCTCCTCCAAAATTTGAGTGAAAGCAGGATACAAACAAAGTCAGTATACCAAGAACAATAACCTATGTGGTAGCTTGATCCGAGTTTAGACACTACAAGAATAAGGTGATGAAAGTAAGCAAACTTTTATTGTCAGAGATTTTAGGGAATTTTAAGTCAAAGACCAAACAATATATTTGTTAATTATCATTACTATCTTCATGGATAATGTTATAAAATGAGGCAGCTTGCTTTGTAATCTTCCACAGACATACTGACAGGAAACAGTGTATCTCCATATTTCACTTACACAATTTAATAGATAGTTTTCATAGTAAAAGACTTCTATTCTTTTTCATTTTTTCCAGATTCAGCAATACTAACATTTTGACTTCTCCCCTAACCTTGGCTTTGTATTACCTGTGTATGGTTCAACTAAAGCTGCAATCTTTTCAAATACTCTCCTACTTTAACTTCCCTGGCCATTTCATGCCTTACTACCTACACTTTCTCTTCATGAATGAGCACTAAGTGCCTTTGCATCTATATACCTATATATATATTTTTTAAACTCTTGCTTAATAAGAGTGCAAAGTGGGTGTAAATACTGTTGTTCTGGTTTTGTGGCGCTTAGACTGTCTTTGCACAGGAATGAAAGGTCACATGGAGTCTTTGACAATAAAGAGTCAAACCTTTTATTTAAATCTTCCAAATAACTCTGTGTCAAATTTTTCACAGTGTAGTACTTTCAACTAAAATGTTTTGGATGTCCACAATGTGTCTGGCAGGTCCCCATAGTTTAACAAGACCTTTTTTTTCACCTCTGCACAGTTGTGTGAGATTACTACAGAATTAAATAGGGGTTGGGAATATAGCAAACCTCAGAGTCCAAATTCTTTCAGTTTATTACTGTTCATAACTGCTGATGCTCTGCAAAATGTATGAAGGTACTAGTACAGATCAATTAACTGGCATACTATGCAAAAGCATTTTCACCCTTCCTGTTAAAATATCAGGGATCAATTATTCTCTTTATTCACTGCAGGTAGAACAAAAAAACCCTTATATGAAAGAAGGAAAAAAATTAGATCATCTAATAGGAAAAAGTTTTTGGTAATGTATGAGCATTTGCATTCCATGGACAGAAGCATCAATATGCAAAACCAGACATTGTTTCTACAGGTGATGATTCAACACTAATAAAGTCATTCTAGGTGCAAAGCGGTGGATAAGATGATGTCAAACAAAAAAGTGAAGACCTGTTATTAAAGCCTTCGGCAAGTTGTTGCATGTAAAATGGTCTTAAATACTGCAGCAATCTTTTTGTTTGAAAGCTGTTCTTTATATTTAAAATGGATGACCAGTATCTGTAGCAACTCTCAAAAAAAGCCAGAGGACAAGCAGGTCAAAGTAGAGATGAGAAGACCAAGCCTGCATCTATAGAATGAGCTTCTCACTGATGCACCTCTATGCACCTCTAGATGCCTAAGCACCTATAATAATTTGGTCTTCACTTTGGGAAATTGCTCCTGAATTACACTCCTAAATCCCCTTCCTTCTAGAGGGTGAGAGTGTTCATGTTTGCTACAAACCCATTTCTCCATACCACAGTTGTGTCAGGTGCCTGCTGCACAAGAAAAACAGGAACATGATTTCTTCTTCTTCTACATTAGTTAGCTTTGCTAGTCTAGCAACTTCCCATTTCAAATTACAATATTCTCTGTTAATACAAAAGTTTACTGTACAGGAATGAAAAACACATGCCATTTGTTACAAAGCAAGATGGCTTACTCAACATTAAAAGGCATACTAATCAAAGCCACTGGGCTATTATTGTTATTATTTGGTATGTTATGGAAATACAGTTTCACAGCTACTTCACCTGATATTTGTATCTCTTATGTCTAGAATTTTATATTCGCTATTCTCCACTGCATAAATTAAAATACAGGCCTGACTCGAAGACAATAAAAATTGATGTTTGGCTTTGGATACTTCTGGTACTTGTACTTCCTTGGGGGTTCAGGAATGATTTAAAGCTCTAATATAATTCCATGTGCATTTTACATCAACATTAACTTTTTAATTGAATTTATGCTTTTTGCTATATATTTAATTACTTTTCCTTTATTCTTTCTAGGTTTTATTTAACTTCTAATGTAATATTCTTTCTTTTATTTCTGTTAAAGTTATCAATCTCGTTTGAATAGATCCTTCAGTATTGCCACTCTCCTTTTTTCCTGTATTGTCCTTTTAGCCTCATTTGTCCCAGACATACTTCTTCATCATTTAAAACAATCTTAGAATTCCCCATGGATATCTCAGATTTTTAATTGGTGAGGGTGACAGAAAAGAAAGGGTGTATTTGGACATTTATCTAAAGCTTCGTTCTGGGAAGACGGATTTGTGATATATGTCCTATGCAAAAAACTTATATTTTACCATACAGGAGACGTGACCATAAGCAATCCAGTCCTGTAATCATTAAAGAAGGACAATACCCTGTGACTCTAGTATTCTGTTCAAAAAAAGCCTAAGGCTTGCAAATTTTCCTGCTAGGTGCCTCTTGTTCAATGTGTTATTGTATTTTCTCTGCAAACCAAGTTTCATGAATGATGGATAATACATCTTTGCACTGCATACCAAGTCAGCTAGTCGATGTGTTGGTACTCTTTCTGTTTTAGTGGTCCACCATTTAACTTTACATCATCTTCCCCACTTTCACTTGAAATGCATGAGTCTCTGTCCATTCTCACTGAATACTGCTGACATCATGCCATGTTAGACTGTTTTCAATTATTATGAAAATCTTGTGACTTAGGTAGGAATTTAGACTGCTTCTATTCATGTGGTTTTGGTTGTTTCCTAAGTATTGGCTTGCCTTGTAGCTTAAATGCTAATACATGTGATGTGCTTACATTGATCAAAAATAGGAAGAAAGCATAATAGTGCCATGACCTTGCCTCACACTTAGGGAACTTGCATAAGATATTAGAAAACTGAACAGATATAAATAGACTTTTGTCTAAACAATTAATTATACTGTTCTGAGGTTAAGTTTCTCCATACTGCATTTGTACAGGTTAATTGGCAAACCTACACAAATGAAAGAATCAGATTTTTTTTGACCAAAAGTTAGGAGCTTTTAATTAAATAGAACTATAGTGAAATGCACAAGGAACTTCTTGGTTTTAAAAATGCAGTACACTTAAAGCTTATATTTCATTAAAAAGTTAAAGTTAGTAAGTTTGCTTATTGATCAGAATAATCTTTTTAATACAACAGAGTTACTTGTACAAGAAAGATAAATACTATTTCACACTTCTGTTAAGTTTTGACTTTCATGCTGTAAGGCCAGTTACTCCTACCATGCAACTCAGAAGTACTTAACATGATAAAACTTCAGAGGCAGCTATGATAAAGTCATTAAAGTATTAACTGATTACATCTTTTCCGTATGTATAGAACACAAATATTGCTGCTCCTCCATCTCCCACTCCCGCCCCCGCCAAGAAAACCCACACTCACTACTTTATCAATGGTGAGCTGTGAGGTTTACTTTTCCCTAACCAGACAAAACCTGGGCTAGTAATACCGGCCTAGAAAATCTTTTCTTGTCACAATTTCCAAAAGACCATATTTTAAGCATTGAGTTTACCAGTTTTAACTTACATGTTACTTATGTGAATGATGAGAATTTTCATTATGACAGAAATACAAGGGATATTACTTGCACAACATGCGTGGGCAAGCAGAGAGAAAACCGAAAGTCTGACTCTTGAAGTGGAAAAGCTTGTACAATACTGTCAAGATAAGGACAAAGACTGCTATAAGCAGGGATTTTAGGAATGAGAGAGAACTCAATATTCTCAGTACTGGCAGATGTTTCTCTCTGAGTGCCTGTCATTAGCCTGTAAGTGTGTGAAGATAAACTGTCATCCTCTACTTTGGAAAGGATGAGTTTGATACATGAAAAACCCACACCCAAGCCCATAGCGGTATTTCATCACTAAGCTATATATTGTATAAATAAGGCAATTTTGACTTAAAAAAGAATCTTAGTATTTCAAGAGATTATTAGTGCCTGGTGTTAGTTCAGAAAGATTTGCTACACAGTTTCGTCTGCAAGACTCAACATGCATGGGAGCTCTCTTCTGTTACAGTGAGGCTTCTTTGCCAGTTGGTCAAAGGGAAAATTGAGAAAGAGAGTGGCTGATGGAGTATAATTGAGTGTAGCTGATAGACTACCAGTAGCTTCCTGTGCATTCTTCCTTAAATCAAGGCACTGCTTATGGTTTCAAAACTTCATTTACTAGCAGACTCAGCCAGTAGCTAACAGTAGTTAGTTGGGTAAAAATTAATAACTTCTCCCCATTATGGTGTTAGCCTCTATGTTGGAAGGGATGAATGCAAATAAATGCATAAGTGTAATCTCAATCAATTGCTGGAGACTCAAGAAAGCTTTGAAGACACATAGAAGATACTGGAGACTGTCCTGAAAAGAATATGTTGCCACTGATGTGATTTAGTCATAAATAGTTGGGAAGATTTGCAGTAAAAGTAATATTCTTTCTATGATTTCATTGGTTTATGCTCAGACTTGTCGTCAAGATAATTTGAGGAAAAAAATTTGGCATTTATGGAATCCATTCAGGCAGTAGCTGAATAATTTTGATTTGGAGAAACAGATCCTTTCAGAGTTTCCCCCTTTAAATGTCAGAACTTTTTAATCTTCATTATTTTTATAACTGGAGAAGATATTGAAAACCTCAGAGAAAACCATGATTGATATTTTTACTGATCAACTTAGAGAGCAGGGAAACTTGAAATCAATGTAGAAATATAAACCAGGAGATACAATACTGTGCTACCTACAAGACTTCTTTCTAGTTTTATTTCTTTCACACCAACCTTAGTGATATATATATAAAAAAATTAGTGCAACTTTTCATGTTAATTGCTCTTGCAAGAGAATGACTGTTTCATTTGCTGTGACTCCTGGGAGACTGTCTGAGATACTGACCAAGACTCGCAGGTTCACCTTGGCAGGGAACTTGTTAGATCTCTCCGAAGGAGGTAAGAAAGACAATTTTTTCTCAGATACATGAGAATGCAGCCAAAGAAAGGGAGATGGAACAAGCTGGAGTTCATTGTTCATTTCTGATTAATTTCATGCTAATAAAAAGTTCCAGTAATGGATGACTTCTCCTCCAGAACTATCCATGTTGACACAAGGACCTTCTGTTCAGAATCTGTAATGATCACTGCCTTTATCTTTTTTTATTTTTTAAAGACTTTAAATTATATTTTCCAAATAGGTTTTAACTCTGCAGTTTCCATCAGTACTGAGGCATGAGAAAGTCATAAATTACTGTGAATTGTTCAAAACTCAGACTAAAAATAAGATGACAAGGATGTTCTGATACATTAATGAGTTGTATGCTGTTTGTAACTGCACACTTCCATTGCTTTTCTTGTCAACATATCTTCATGGTGGTTTAATCTTATGGCCAACAGAGTACCTTGACCCATGCCCTCTTGTCTCTTATGTAATTGCAGATTTTGTAAACATTTCCCCACATGCCTTCAGGGAGGTAGAAACCTACTTTGCATTTTCACTCTTTTTCAGGATTTTGCTTTACGAAGCACCAACCAGTTTGGCCTCAGCCTGAAGTTGGTGGAATTAGGTTTTTTTTGCACAAGTTTGAACTCTACCACTATGCTGTAATTCCACTGGTCACTAGATTCTGTGAATATTTAGTAGCCTTTACTGTATTATGCATGTAATTAGTAAATATCAGGTGCTCCAGGTCTTCACATGTGGTAACAGTGTATAGAGCACAATTCAGGAAGCAACAAGCAACAAATGCGCACACACACAAATCTCTTCACTGTAATAAGTTTGGGTTTGGTCTACACATGGCTGGTGTTGGAATATCCTATGAATTCATGTATTCCAAACAGGGCTGCTATGGGTCCCACCTGGAGCCCTTGGTCACTATTGGACAGGGGTGATGGAGGAAAGCAGGATGATGTCTCCTTTTTTTATTGCTACAGTCTCAGCTGGTCCAGCTGTTGGCTTTGAGACTGGCCTTGTGTTACCGCAATATTACTACACTGGGCTGAGAAGATCATTTGAAGATCCTCCAAGGGCTGCTTGAGGTAGCCTTCTGGCCATTTTATCTCTGCAGCTTGATGTTAGAGGACTGCATCATTTAAAAAAAAAAAAAAAAGGCATGAGCTCCCACAGTCAGTTACTGACTTAAAATTGTGAAACCAAAAGCAAAGTAAGTAGAATGAAGGGATGGTCTTTGTCAGATGAAATGATATAAACCAAATCTGACACTACTACAAATTGGCCCAATGCTGGCAAAGTCACAGGAGGCTGACCTGCTTATTCCAATAATCTACTTGGCTCATTGCCTTGGGGCCTTTCCTCATGGGGTGCTCATAGCACTAAAAATGGTTCCATTATAAAGAACAGTGATCATATGCAAAAGTGGAAAATGTGTATTGCTGGATACACATTGTCATCAAATGGTACAGAACACAGGAAAAAATATTTACATTGATTGGTAGTGGCTGGTGAAATCAAACACATAGTAAGAGTCAAGGCAATTAAGAGAAGATTTCAGTGGATTAAAATGTTGTCACAGTATAATAGTCTCCCATTGATAGATTCCGAGGATATTTGCTTTCAAAATAAGAAACATTAAACAGTAGCAAAATACTTAAACCATCAGTTAGTTTCTTTTGTACTGAGAATTACCAATTAAAAAAGAAAGAGAACAAATTAATCGGGGGAATTGAGATGGTGGAGTTGTAACAGTTAAAGAACAATCTTTTAGTTGAAAAATCATGTTTTGTCTGATTAGAATTCAAACCTTGCACACAGTCACGGCAAAGAAAGATGAGAGACAGGGACAGAAATGAATGTCTGTGTCTTGCTCCCTCCACAAAGAAGGAGGATGGGCCTGAAGTTGGAGAGGGCTCTCTAGTTATGATTTTAGAGCAGGTAGAAATGCTAAGCTTGCAGTGGTGAGCTGCAAACCACTCCTCAATGCTTTCTCATTTTCCAGTCTAGGCTTTGCTGACTCAGCATACTGATCTGTGCATGTATTTTTTCAAGACTCCCAACTTTTTATACATTTTGAACAGTGGATTCTAGCTATCTTATATAAGGGCACAGATGGCATTACCTTTTATGGCTTTTCTGACGAAAAACTTCCATATTACTGAGTTAACACCTAAATTCTTTATGTGGATCTGGGCCTGAGATAACATAGCTAACTCAACACTGCTTTATCCCTATAAAAGACAGGGGATTTTAGACAGCTCTTGTCTCAGAATTAACTCAGAACAAATTAATGCGCATAACATGAGAAAACAATGCATTTTATTTGTCTGCGTATGTCTGTTGCTCTAAAATATATAGTAATTTTTTAGGTTGGACATAATTGAAATTCTCAACCTCACTATTGCTGTTCAACATAAAAGTGTTAAAAAGTCATACTTTTAGAAAGAGTATAGTAATTAGAGTTCACTTATGTACATATATATCTGCCATATAAAAGGCACATTTATATGTGGTGAATAACCTGGCAGAAATTTAAAAAGCCCCATATTTTGTTTTCTGGATAACTCAACTTGTTCTAATACAATACACAGCGTAAACAGTTTAAAATACACCTTTTAAAGCTCTACAGAGATCTTTCTCCTCTATGTCTTCACATACATTCAGGAATAAACTATGAATGAAGATCATAATAAAGTTAAGTTTCAAGTCAGCAAAAATTTAAACTCTCTAGAGTCTATTCTCTGTGCTGCTACTGCATTAACAATGGTATGCTCATTTAGCCTTTAACAGATGATTGTACTTGACATTATGTACAAAAAGCTCTAATCATGAAAGCTTGAGTAATCTAAAACCCATCCCTGACAAGATTTCACTGCTGGAAGTCTAATTTCAAAATGTCAGCCAAGGCTGAGGAGCCATATATTGCATGCTCATTAAATGTAGTAAATCCATCACAAACTTTCCAAAATCTGCCATAATCTTGCCCACAACCCTGGAATGAGCTTAAGACTATACAAAAATGAAAAAAAGTGTTGCTTTTCATGCTATGTGATATATGAAAATGAGGCTAAATAAGGCTAACAGCTTTCATCTGCTTAATTGTATAGTCTATAGCCAAGCTATTTCACTTTCTGTGAAATAAACGATATTTCAGAACTATTTAAGTGATTGCAAATCTAAAAAGACTCTGACTTTAAACACAACTCACAGTGTATCATAAGTACATCACAAGAGAAAGAGTACAGTGACAAAATTTTAGAAAGAACCTGAATGTGGACAGCTTTGTCAGCCTGAATGCTTTTCCCTTTAAATGAAACTTGACACTATGGTTAAGAATCCAAACAAATCTGACATATATGTTAAATGCACCAGTTCAACAATCATACTTTGTTACAAAATGTGTGTAGAAATCAGTGTTAGAAGATAACACTGATAAGCACGCAGACCAGTTGGCATGAAAAGTGGGGCAGGTACAGTTAGTTCCTCCATGTGCCAGGGAGCAGTGCTGTGCATCCATCCCAAGGCATCCCTGGGTGTATCATTCCATCACTGGGAACAGTGGGGGCCGTACAAGAGCCACATTCCCACTATCTGCTGTGTACAAATCTTTGACCAAAGACCAGCCCAACTGGTGCCAGAGGAGTGTATCTGATGTGTATTTAGGTAAGCTTGAAAATCCTCTAAACATATGATTGCACCCTATTACAATCGACAGCACATTTCTGTTATGGAAAGATAATTAAAATCAACATTTTCATGCATAAATGGTTGATATGTTTTAATCTTTGTTCAAGAAGGTATTACTGACAGGCAGTTTGGTTTCACACACAATCAGAAGTGGAAAACAGTTTTAAAAATTCAAATTTTATCAAGACAGCATTTGAATTCCACAGATGTTGCTTTGTATGAATTAGTCCTGAGTTTTACCTTTCACTGGTTTCAGAAAAGCAGAAGACTCCTAACCATTTTAACATGCATATCTGCAGTACAAAACTTGACAGTGGGAAGTTATGAATTTATCTTTTCTTTAACCATAGCCTAGCTCTCAGAGGATAAAAAAATACACTGTTAAGTACTTTTTGTTAGGGGGTTCACTCTGTCACTGTAGCCTAGATGTCCTCTCAGAACACAGAATAGTTTTGGCCTTTCAGAGCTGGTACAAGGAGGGGATAACTGGCTTCTGTACCATACACAAGTTTGGGGACAAGCAAAAGGCTGAGCAGTTCACACAGAGGGAACAGTTTGCAGCAAGTCTGAAATTATGTCCTGGAAAGCTTGAGATCTAAAAAAAAAATCTATATTTTTGAAATTTTTAATTCAAAATGTCTGGATTTCATTCCTGAATATACGGCGATAACTTCATGTGCTTCAGTCCTTCCACAAAGGGCAAAGCCGTGGAGCTACTAGAGTTGGCACAGAGTTCTCACTGACTTCATTAAGTCTAAACTACTGCCCTATGAATGATATTTCACCCTTATCATGGGTGATATACCTATGGAGATGTGCTTAATGCTTAAAATACAAAAAAATTTATAGCAAATCACTTATACATCTGTAATATCTTCAGTTGCCCCAAGTTAAACTGCTGCAATATAAGTGGAGTTGATGACTAGTGTGCTTGCATATTACTATTTTCAAGAAAAGGAGAAGTTATTAATGTTGCCTTATTAACAAAAATCCCTGGTTAAATGCTACCGATAATTCTAAGCTCTCTAGTTAGATTAAGTAATAAATCAATTCTTTTTATCATAAAGGTAGAGAAGGCACAGGTTAAATCCTGATTCTGTATTATATGAACTTGTATTTATATGTGGCAAGATCAGTAATAGAAGAGCTACAAAGTTAAATCAGTTTATTAATACATTGCAAATCTATACTAATGTTTCTCCTGCTGAGATGGAGGAATCTAGAGGCATAAAGAAAGTGGCACAGTCACTCAAGAGATCCCAACCTGTCACTTCTTTTTGTAAAACGACTGGAACACCCACTGCCCCCTGGGAGCCTGTAGGCAAATCAACCCCACTAGCTGCTTAAAAATGTGAACATGGAAGCCTTGTCAGTATTGTGATTGTTCACAGAAAAACTTAATAGAAAGAATAATAAATTCAGCTGGATATAATGCCATGACTACTTAACATAAGGCACGACTCGATTCTCAGCTCACTGAAAAGCAACTGTATCATTGCGCAAAATAAGGTCCAGTTCAAGCTGCTTGCTCATGGCTCTGTAATACATTCCAGCTTCTTATTGCCATAAAAACTGCTGATACTTCTAACAAAAACTAAAATTCCACAAATGTGAGACAAATGATACAGGAAATCACTTGATGCATACAACCGGCGGTCAAATATGTAGAAAAATATCCAACGTGCTGTTACAGTAAAGTCTTCACTTGCTACTGTCACCCTCATTAAAGGGCCCTCATTATTTTGAACTCTGAAGTATTTCTGAACTAAGGAAGGCTTATTATTAATTGAATTCTTCAATTATATTGATATTAACTTACCTCAAATGAGACTAAAGGAAAATATAAATTATATTATGCAGTGATAGGCATTAGAATATTGTAGTATTAAATCAAACAATTTGACTGGGTTTTTTTTGTTTCTGAAGAGTATAGTCATTTTAATAGTTTTCAAACACATCGTCAAACAACAACAAAAAAAAAAAAAACCAAACCAACCAAAAAGAAAAAAAAACAAAAAAGACCCCAAACAAACAAAAAACCAAACAAACAAAAAAGCATAGCACCTTTTGATTCAGCAGCATGCATTGTGGGTTCCCCATGCCCCTGTGTTCAGATATTTTTGTGAATTTCTTTCTTGCACACTGCCTTTGTTTCTATCATTTGCTCATAGTGAAAATGCATTAATAAGATGGTGCATGTTGACTCCAGGATTCTGAGCCTGGCAGATATAATCACTAATAAACTGTATTCTACTCTACTTGTAGATCACATCATAATCACAGGAAGCTGTGTATTTGAAAAAAAATAATATATGACAGATTCCCATTTGGAAAATCCTACACTTACCAGGACCACACACATGCACACTCTCACACACATGTATTACGAAACGGAGTTCTCTAGAATTTATTGCAAACTGCTCTGGAACTGTGTATTTTCAAAAGATGCACTGAATAATCTCAAAAAATGTAAAGTAAAGATATAATTGTTCTTTTACAAAATAATGAAAATAGAAAGCACTTACCCTTTTGAAAGCAATATACACGACTTTTCCATAAGGGTATTAAGTATGTGAACCGTGAATTAGTGTTCAGGAATGATGATTTAAAACCAGTCAGGTGAGTGATAATGGTTACTTTAGCCTTTTTACCGTGCCACAATCATTGCAACAGAAGACCTATCTTAAAGGGAATTGTTCTACAGGTTCCAGAGCTTAGGTGGGGAAAGAATCATCTTCAGAATTAGGGCCTAATTCAGTCGTAGGCACTATCATCTATCAATTTCTCTCAATTAAATATCCTGCTTACTACAGCTCTGTAACAAATGGTTAGATCTTTTCAGTTTCAAATCCAGTCTGCAACTCATATTGAATTGATATATTGAAAACTCTCCCATAAAAAAAGACGGCTCAAAAAGAATTTAAAAAAAAAAAAAAGCATTGCTATATGAAAGGCAAAGAAGGGCATCCCACAAGTAAACAAGTTAATATAATGCACATAGAAATTTTGCTTCTGGCTTGGATCTGCCACAATTATTTTTCATGACCTTATCTAAAAGCATGTCAGATGTATGGCACGCTGTTATTCTGGCAGGCTTAGTCAATACAAAATGATGTTCCTTGAACAGATCCTATGTAGAACACCTTAGTCCTGTCCCAGCAATCTTTGTGAAACTCCAGGACCTTTCTGCAGTCTAGCTCCAACATACTGCTGAATAAATAGCTATAATTTCCAAAACACTGCAGGGTTTTAAGCTTAGTTTCAAAGCTCTGCAGGATTTCATGCTGCACAACCCCCATTGTAATCTGGGGGCATTGTGCAGCTTAGAAAGTACTGTATGGAAAATCTGACCCTAAATGAGAGTTGGGAGGGAATGCATCCCATATTAGGAACTACAAAACCTGAGAGAACAGCACCCATTCTATTACTCTTTGACAAGCAGCTAGAAGAAATGAAGAAGTATATTCAAGCTGCTTTGTGTTGAGCCCTTGATACAAAGGAATTGTATACTAACTGCTTAAACAGGGAGCAGAGGGTTTGTGGCCTGTTTGCATTTTGAAAGGAAGGCAAAGGAGCTGAATTAGGCTTCAGGATTGATTTTCACTGTTTTTCTCTTTACCTAGTGACTCATACCTATGTGTGCTGATTGTGATAGTTTACAAGTAGTTCTGCTGTTACACTTTTCCTGCCATTTTGCAAGGGTTTACTGGCTGCAGGTACAAGTTAACACCCAGCCCTGTTTAATGTTTCTCAACCAGTCCATATTTTAATATGGGTTTTAGAAGGTAGATTTCAGTAAACATACATACAGGGAAGTGAGATGATGTTCTGAGCATCAATCTAATGTTCTCAATCTCTGACAGCATAGAGATAAGAAAAGGCTGAAGATCAGCCTGCAAAGTGGGTATGTAATAAACAATCTGTTTATTTATTTACTGAGTTCAATTTTCTCTGTTTAAAATGTTTCATTCTTGTAACAGATAAAAAAAACCAAAACAACCCATCCCACAATTTTATGAAGATAGTTATTATTTTTAAAAGGTAATATTAGCCACAAATTAAGCAAAAAATGCCTGGCCTACTTTAGAACAAAATGCCTCAAGATACAAGTACAGCAAGGGAGATAGTGACGTTCAGCCTGTTAACTAATAGTAAAAAAAAGCTACGTGGTGTGATTTCCTATAATAGTGTAAAGCCACACAGGAATGGGACAACTGTCTGACAGAGTGGATGGTTTCGTGAAAGGACTTCAGACCAGGCTCTTAGATCTTTGGGCTGTTTTGTACCTGTGCATGAGGCAGTTTCTCAGTCTACTCAGCCATGGGGCTGTCAGAGCGTCAATGAAGCCTTAGATTGCTGTCTGGCTTAGAATATAAGACCTTAGATTAGGCTCCTGAATTTTGAGTGGAAGTCTCTTTAATTGATTCCACAATATGTAAAATATTCTATATACAACATTGCACACTATAATTATATAATAAATATGTAGTAATATAACCTCTGCTGCCCACTAAAACTATAGTTTTTTAAACTATAGTTCAATAGCAGAAAAAAGAACAAAACATTTTTTATGGAGAAGCACACCAATGGAGAACTGCTTGCACACAATGTATGTCCTGCTGGCACATGGTATGAGTCTTACTGAGCTATCACATCTCATAACTGCACTTTCCTTTATTTCTCATTTTTCTATCTATGAGACAGAGTTACTGCATTCAGTTGTTAAAACTGAGCTTGAAATGTTAAAACTGAGCTCATCATGACCAGTTTACCCTTACAGAGAAAGGGAACTTGATAATTTGAAGGAAACAACAGAAGAGGAGACAGCCAGTACTCTAAAGTGATTATCTGTTGAGAAGCTTGACATTCCAGTGAAAAAGTGGACAAGAAATGAAGAGGAACAAAGCAAGCAGAAAGATCTTTGCCTCTCAGAAAATTAAAAAGAGGCAGAAGAGAAGGGTGGAAAAAGAACTTTCCTTCTTTTGACATGTAAATCCTTGAGGAAGTTGTTTCTGTCAGAGTCCAAGTTAGAGAAATGGGCAAACCCTCTGAGAGTCCAGGAATGAGGTAGGCTCCTCTATAAGGAATTATCTGAAAACAAAATCTGCCCAGCTGGCCAGAGCCACTAAAGGCTTTAATACTGTAATTGGATGCTGCCTCTCTTTCTTGTGACTTTCAATGCCTTATCACCACTGGGAAATTGGTCTCAAGTGAAATACAAATACTGAAGAAAACCTATATGATCAGAAGGTAAAGCTGGTATCTTGTCAGCTGTCCTGCTGTTGGAAAATGGAGAAGCTCTGTGTAGAAGTCCCTGAATTCCCAAATAATGGCATTGGTCATAATCTCGGATGACAAAGAAACAAAGAAATGGTATCAGGGTAGCCAAAGAAAGGAAAGGATGAGGAAAGCCAGAGCAAAAGTAGAAGATCACAAATCATGAAAGCAAGGCAAACAATGAATGAAGAAAGAAGATAAAAGAAATGAAGAGGAAAAAAAAAGAGAAAAGAAAGAAGGACTGATAATGCTCATCTTTAATATGAAAACAGATCATTTTTTTTCTACATGCAGACCTGAAAAGGAAACATCCAGTCACTATGAAAACTTATTGCAAGGAGGAGATAGGAAAGGAAAATCCAGCCTTCAAAACTAGGACCTTTCCCTCCCCATGCACACAGCAGGAGCTGTGTAAAGTGGTGCTTGGCTCCTGCCTAAAAATAGTCTGGCTGAAAAATTCTCCCTCTCTCTTCCTTTCTAACAGCCAATGACCAACATCATACCTTTGGAGCTCAAGAAGTACCTTGCTCCTGCCTAATAATCATAAAATCATAGAATTTTTAAGGTTGGAAAACATCTGAGATCATCAAGTCCAATTCTAAACCAAGCACCACCACCACACTTGACAGTTACCTGTATTTTTCACAGTGACTAGGAAGTAAAATAGTTTTACTGTGACTCTCTTCTCCACAAAGCCAGCAGTACCACAGCTGTTTTCACAAGAAGGACTTTCCCTTTGAGCAAGAGTTGAAGCTCAAGAGAAGAGGAATTGGATGGCTGTCTTGTCTACTGAGCATATTGGTCTGCTGTTCTCCACTCAAACTCTCTGTGGCCCGGAAGGCACCACATCTGATTAACGACAGAATAACTGTATTGCTAGTAACACATTATCTTAGATTTTAATATTTTTTCTTCCTAATTAGCAATCATTAACATACATAAACATTCTCTCTCTGAAGTACTTTGAGTCCTTTTCCAATTTAGATTTTTTTATTTTGAAAGGTAAATAACCATAAAAATATTAAGCAAAATGCAATGTGTCCCATAAAGCTCAAAGAAACACAGATGTTTGAAGCTGTATGTTTCAACTATACAGCTTCAGATGGAAAGCAAATGCTTCTGTATTATTTTCGGGGTGTGTGACTTCAAATTTTTCCTAAGTAACATAATTATCATTGACTAAGCTTAGACATTTTATTATATACAAATTATGACTTATTAAATAATGCACTAGTAGCCTTTTAAAGGAAATAAAATCCCTTCAGTTATTTTACATCATTAACCGCATGACTAACCACATGATTAACCCCTGGCTCTATGTCTCACTGAGTCTCATATTAAAAATTTTATGTATGGGATGCAAACAGGCCCTATCTAAAACAATATATACTAACAACCTATCTTCAGAAAAAAAAATAGTGCCTCAGTGGGAGGAGATGAATTTTTATCTAGCACAGAGCTATCCATGTGGAATGCACTAAAATCACTGAATATCTAAGATCAGGGACTCTCTTAGGGAAAGTAAGAAATGTACTCAACTCATCATGACCACACACATGGCCTTCTAAATTGTTACTCCTAACTTCTAACTTTTAAATCCTCAAGGAAGTTGTTCCTGTCAGGTTCTGGGTTGGAGCAATGGGCAAACCCTGCACTGATCCATGAACACAGTGGACTCCTCTGTAAGAAATGACCTTGAAATAAAACATGTCCAGCTGGCTAGAGCCACTAAAGATTTGAAGACTGCAGCTGGATGCTTCCTCTCTTTCTTATGAGTTCCAGTGCCTTGTCATCATCAGAAAATTGTTCACTAGTGAAATTCAAATGCTGAAAAATCCTACATGATCAGAAATTAAAGCTTACATCCTGTAAGCTGTCTTCTTCGTTTGAAAATGGAGAAGGCCTTTGTAGAAGCCCCTGAAATAGCAATTTGCCTTCCTCATAATACCGTTATTTGTACTGTTATTTGTACTCTACTTCACAGAGTAGAAGTTGTGACCTTTCTCTGCTATGTGTTTCACTGGTACACTAGCTTTTGATGCCTAAATATTTAACCACTCTAATCTGCTCAACATGTGGAATGCTCGGTGGGCGATACTTTCAGACCAGTAGGAAGCTTCTGCTAATGCAAAAAATAAATTAATTCTCTGGTTCCACTCATGTGTGACTGTAATCAACAAGAGCAAACTTTGTCCTCTTCGCAGCACTACTGCTTCTAGTACAGCTTTTCCCTGTAGGCGACACTACCCTCACTGCTTGGTGGAAACAGAGCACCTTTTTTTGCTCCATTTTATCTGACAGAGTTTCATGTTCAGCCCTCTTCATGCCATCCACTGCTTCTGTGTACCAATCAACATTTCCAAGGTTAAAATCCTCAGAAATGGAAGGAGAACAGTTTCATCACAGCTGAAGGTGTCATGACTCCACGTTTCTACAGGAGAGCTGGTAGATCTCAATGTGCTGACATTGAGAAGAGAGTACAAGTTTGATACATTTACTCAAGATTTTTCCTATGGGGGGGGGGGCAAGTATGAAATAAGTTGAGGTTCTGGCTGGAGGGAAAAATAAAAGTGTTTATATCTGTTAATGAATCAAATTGAAAATTTATTGATGTTGGAAACATTCCCAGAGCCTTAATGATAGGGTTATTTTTATCAACAACAACAATAATTAATAATTAATGCTATATGTCTCTCAGATACATCTTGGCAACTTGGCAACTTGGCAACTAAAATTAGCAAGTATAAAATGCTACATTTTAAATTATATACTTAGGATGTCTCCTCCTACAAAATCTCCCAGATTATATCCACATCCATTACGCTCCAGATGACACGATATAGCCAAATTACCTTTGGAAAGTTTATCTGTATTCTCTCTGCTCCTCTGCAGGGAATTCCCTTAGTGGATGCTCTGTGACATATCACATAACTCTGCCTGCAGAGCCAACCACTGAAATCAGTGCCATCCTCCGAACACAAAGCAGCATCTCTAAATCAACTGGTACTTACAGGTTTAGACCATTGTAGGAAAGCACTTTTCCCTTCTAGAGGCCAGAAGGCATAAAACTTTGTTTTCATTTTATCATTTTATTGTGTTTAGAAACTGAGCAATGTTTTATTATAGATCTATTCTTATATTTTAGACGCTACAGAAAACAAAAAGCTCTAGTACAACATGGCAAGAGAACCCAACTGTCAGAGGGGAGCATTGTGCATATGAGCCTAAAAAGAACTTTGAGGGAAAAGGAAGGTGGGGGCTGCACTGGAAGGCTACTTGTGCATTTGTAATACTCCATTTTTTATTCTTTTTTTTTTTTTTAACATTCCTTCCAGAACTTTAAGCTTTCATAGTGCACTAGCAGATTTCTGCTCACCAGTGTCTAAGGGAGACAAGTGAATCCAAGCGACCTAAACCAATCCTAGAAGACACATGATGACAAGTTTAAATATAGAGAACAGAAGGACCACAAGCTGAGATTAGCAAAGACCATGTGAGTTCTTATTATTTAACACTAATAGAGTGTAACACTGATAGACAGCAAGGCCCAGTTGCACTGGGTGCAGTATACATGTATCTTGAACGGCAATTCTGCAAAGTGTTCCTTTGTCAAAGAAACTTTAATGTGCTTCTTTGGCTCTGCTTTGCTTACCACACCTATCCACTGAAGTATTGAATCTTCAATGAACTGAGACTTCCAGACACACAATGAAGTCATCATGGCACGAGTGTCAGAGGAGCTGTATCAATAACTTGTGTGCATGCTCCTAGCCATGGCAACTGCAAGGCTACACAATTTGGCTTAGTTCTGTTTAATTTCAGGCTTTGCATTTGGTACTGGCAAAAAGTCTGCACTGGGATTAATGCCACAACTCAACGTTTTGAAAGCTTCCTATTTGAAATTGACAGAAAATTTCCTTTAATTAAAAGCCATGTTGATTGTTTAATGGCTAATGTTTAACTGGGGCAGACATGTTCTTTAGGCATTTATGGAATATGATTGAGTGGTCTCACTAAGGTTTAAAAATTTGACTTAAATATATTTTTACTTGTGTTAGGTATTATTGGTAAAACTTTCCCCAAAGGAAAAATCCTTCAGCAACGCAGACACTTGATCAGGTTTAACTCTTACATAATAATTTCTGCAGTGGTTTTATCAGCTGTGGTTTCTGAATATCAACAAGAGTAGCTCAGTTGAGCAACAGTTCTTGTCCATCATTAATGCTGCCTTCATACCGAGGTCTAACTATGATTCCTAGCAAAACCATTTTTCTTCCATAGGAATACAAATGCAATGGCTTGTCAGATCATTCAGTTCAGTGGAAAATTATTACTATTCTGTATTTACTTTAAAAGATAAGCAGTGCCAAAATTAAGGTTTTATAGAAATAATTAAAATGCTAAAACTCAAGCCTGATTTTTGAGTGACTTGACGTAAGAGGATATACAGTAAAAAACAGAGACTTAAAAGTCCTCTTAAATATAAGTATAAAATCTCAATGTAAATAACAACAGCTTTACAATTAATCCCATCATTTTAAAACCCAAGTTTCAATAGCTGTAGGCTCTGACACTTCAGGCTTTGTTGTCCCACATGGCTCAGCTAAGCTTGTTAAGGAAGTCATTCTCATTCTAAGCCTTCACTTAACTCTAAGTCGTATTTAAAGAATAATAAATCTATTGAAATTTCCTACCTTAAAGAAATTATTTAGCAAATAAGTGATAGGTTGAAGATGCAACTTTTTATGAAATGAAGAGCACAGAACTCAAATTATATGCCAAGCTACTAATTAGAGACAGATATGTAATCACTTACTAATGGAACAACGTTTTGTGCCAACCTTATTCATACTTCCTTCCAACTGCTGGACTCCTTGTGCCAGATATATTTCAGTTTTCTTCAGGAGACAGAGATGCTAATATGTTTTCCATCCTGTTTTTCAACTCAGAAGTCTAGTGCAAACTGAACTTTCTTGACATTACAGGAATTCTATCAATTTTAACAGCTTGAGGCCCTTTTATTACAAACATGTACAGTTCTCTGCAGGGTTCTGGAAATCTCACAATTGCATTCATTAAAAATGCCCATGATTATAGCCAAATGCATGCTTTGTAAATTTACCTTTAGAGGTTTTTTTTCTACAATTATTCTCAGCATAATTTTCTATTAAATTCCACAAAATACCTACTTATTCATCCACAATGTCACTTTTGTTTGAATTTTGACAGAACCATCAAAAGACAAAAATACTAGGACAGAGTTACTGTCAAATATTTCAGTACCAGCCTTAATGTCTATGGTGTGATTCACAGAGACTCAACAAAATAAGCATGTATGTCCATGAAAACAAGTATAAAAAGGTCATGTTTCAGCAGCAGTCTAAAATTAGGGGCACTACATGCCTTTTCCATTAGCTCCAGGAGGATCTCTGGAGACATAATTTTGGTTCCCTAATCATGCCTAGGAGTCCCTTTATTTGACAAGTTGAGCACCTCTTATGATGAAGACGTGTTGTGATTCAGAGAATCTACCAACATTGTTTTTCCTCAGGATGTCATAACTACACTCAGATCACACTTGCTGAAGGCTGACTTTATTGAGTGCAGCCCACAGTGACCACAGTTTCTATGTCAGAAAGAAAAATTCGTGTGATCGTCCTTGTCTTTCCATCTGGTTGTTAGTCTCAGTCTAGAACAGATTTGCGCACTGTCCTACTTTCCATGAAATTTCAGTTACCATCACCTTGTACAAAAGAGAGAAAGTGGAAATGAGAATGAAACTCTGGTTTTGCTGTTGTAGCCTGGGTGCTTGTAGCCAAGCAGACATGATTTGAGGAGAGAGGAGAGGAGAGGAGAGGAGAGGAGAGGCTTTTCTCCAAAGGCACACAAATATAAAATGAATAAACAGGCCAGGACATAGGCACTGGAACCCAGACCTTAGTCTAAGCACACGAGAAAATTATAGAAAGTTTATTTTGGTCATGACTTAAAATCAATCACAAATTAAACAACCTAATAATCTACAGGCTATATTAACTCACACTCTTTCAGGGAAGAGCCTCTTGTACTTCTGGAAGGGTTGGTTTTGGCCGCTGCTCAAACAGCATCCTGGACTAGTTTGATTTAATCTAACAAAACATGATTTTTTTTCCAGTTGCTGCAAAAGCAAGAGGTATTCCAGTGTAAAAAGTGAATCGATTCACTAGCAACCTCTGTTTTCAGAACTGAGCGTACTTCAGCCATAGGCAGAAAACACACATCCCATGATTCATTTTCATACTGACTGTTAAACTATAGCTGAGCCTGATTCACCCAACTTCTGTGTGACACTATTTCTAAAGTAAATGAAGGGCTAGAGAGTACTTTCATGTATAAGAACCACAGGATGAGCCCCATAACTTGTATAGTGTTAAGGAAAAAATGCTCATTTTACTGCTTCTTCTCAAACCAAACTGAGATTCAGACCAATCCAATACAGTAATTTCCTGATAAAATGCTCTCATTGACTTGACTGCAAGATATATGGGCCTAAAAACGGTGATGTAGGAGAATGCAAGGAAAAAAAGGCAAAACTGTACAAATGAACTTCATAGTGCATGTCAAGGTTAAAGCATACCATATGTTCCTGAAAATATGCAGACACAACAGGAAGTTATAGGGAAGTACAAATAAAATCCAGTACAACAGGGAGACAATATTTTGCACCAAATTTACACTATGGTTTGTTAAATGATAGTCTTTTCAAAGAGATTTTGGTTTCTATCATGTTTTGTTCCATTGCATGGAAAGAGTAATGATGTAATAATTATTGTAGTAGGGAATAAGATTTACATTGCATTTTTCTCAGAGTTGTAATTTTTAATGTATTTTTTTACTAGACACCTATAACAAATATCTTACTGTGTTTCTGTATCTTTTGGTTTATGTGACAAATGGGTTCTATGCTTACATTCTTCAAAATGCTAATTCACATATGAAAATCCATAGGAAATTCAACTTTCATATTAGAATGAAAATAACCAAGTAACTTAATGTTGGTTTTGTTGTTGCTGTTGTTATCATTACTACTTAAACCCTTTAGTCTTGCAAAGTCAATTGCTATGGTAACTTCATTTTAAATGCCTTTTTACTACTGTTGCATAGAAATGTTTATTGCTTCCTCTTTCTTAAAAGTAAGATTATGTAAGTGAAAGACATGAATATTTAACCATTTGTAGGTTCATCTATTTCCCATTGGCTGCTTTTCTATTTCCACTGAAATTCAATAAATAAACAAAAGAGAAATAGAAAAAAGGTGTGAAGCTCAAAAATAGATGCTTGAGTCATCAACAGATTGTCTGAAATTATTCAAACAGGTGTTTGTGAGTGAATGAGCGATTTTCCTTGGGGCTGTGGGGGTGAATTCTAGAAGAGAAAAAAGTATTCTAAACAAGTCCTGAAGAGCAAGGAGGAAAAATCCCACAATTTTGGAAACAATAGGAGAGCAGAGGGTTACCTCAGGAAAGTCTAAGTTCACAGCATCTAAGTGCAACATGTCAGTGCCTATAGATAGGCCAGCCATTGACAGGTGAAGCCACATTTTTCACAGTGATGTATAGTGGGATGACAAAGGACAATGGGCATCAGTTGAAACAACAGGAGGTCCAGACCAGATATATGGAACACACATTTTGACCATGAGGACAGTCAAGAAGTGGATCAAGTTTCCCCAGGAAGGCATGCAGTTTCCACCCCTGGGGGATTTCAAGACTTGACTATATAAAGCCCAGAGTCACTCATTTTGACCTAAGAGCTGATCCTGGCTTGAGAATAGGATTGGACAGATCTTCCAGGCTGATCAATTTTGTGATTCTAAAGCAGTTCACAAAGCTCTTTGAAAGGTTTGGAGGCAGAAAACACATGCTCCTAATATCTAACCTATTTCTTTCCTCTTACCCACTTACAATCAAAATGTCTGCTTTGTTTAGATATAGCAAAATGAATGATAAAGTTGATGTATTTTGAGAAACAGTCTGGCAGGCGCTTTTGAGAAGAATGTTACCTTTTCCTCTGAGGCAGGTAACAGTAACATGAATGACAATGTTTACTGATCTTGGGTAAGAAAGATCTGCTCCCAAAGGTTCTCTTGAGAATCTAAAAGCAGGTAGTTAATTCAGCTGATGTTAACAGGTTTTGTCAGAATGAGGCATGGTGAAAGAGCATCTCTTAAACAGACCTACTCCTGTAATAGTTATTCAGTTAAGTGGGCTCTTCTCCCTTTGATTGTTTCTGAATTTCCTAACACAGAGCAGACAGATATGTGTGGTGCAGTGCGCTCTCACTGTTGACCTATTTATTGTATGTTCCTGGGTTGGATGACCCATATCAGAGACTCTCTGGGTCAGCTGTTAAGAAAGCTGTCACATAAAGAAAAAGATGATAATTAGCAGAGTAGATGTTAATTTGGAAGTTAGATACTGGCAAAAATGGAAGGATATATTTTCCTGGGCTTCAGCTGCTTAAATGGAAGCTATTCCTTTGAACTTCTCCAGAAAGACTTGAAATACAGAGTGCTATTGCCTGACATACTGAATTCCCTACTTCCTCATTGATTTTCTAACACGACCTTAATGCTGTGTTAGCATCATTTCTCTGTTCATTCCATCTGCTCTTAGGTCTCCCCCGCTGTTTCCTAGGAGATATATTGCCACGATGCCTGCATCTGTAAGGCAGTGGCAAATATGGGGCAAGAGCCACATGGTTAGAGGAAGCATTAGTATCACCTGAACATTTGCAGGTTTCTCAGGGGATCCCTCCACCCACTGTCTCTCAAAACCTGAGGGAGCTCTAGTTATGCAGTCAGCTACTTCAGAGTGCTAAGGAAATGGGAAGCTGTGGCTTCTCAGCTCCTTTCCACTTCTTTCAGCCTAACACCTCTATTAAAAAAAATGGTAAAACTGGGCTATTTTTGTCGAGTCAGTCTATTTAATGAACATTCTAATCTTATTATCTACAAATTTTTATGGAGTTTTTACAATGCATTTATCAAAGCTACTGAGAGGTTGTTATTTGCTTTATGTGGTCAGGACATGCCTCTTTCATATCCTTTCAGGTATGGTCTAAGAGATGAATTTCAAATACAATAGCAAGAATAATAAACTGAATATTGCAATTAAACAGAGATGACACAAAATATCAGGGTTACTAAATATTGCCTTAACATCTTCCCTATTCTTTCCTTGGTATGCACACAGAGAACTAACTAGGGCTAACAAAATGTCCTGAGTCTTATGGTATTTAAAAAACTTTAAAAATATGACTGTTTCTCCCAAGTGACCCAAAATTCACCAGTGAACTCTTAAGTACAGTCAGAAACAGATTACTTAACTTTTGTCCATATGTATAATGAATACTATGGTTTATTTTATTATTTTCATTTCTGTTTTCTTCACAGAAAAATGGATATACAGGAACTGTTGTACCAAACAGTTATTGTGTTTTTATTTAGACAAAATTGAAAAAAACCCAGGTATTTTCTGAATCTATGCAAAATGAAAGAGAATTTATGAAGAAATTCACATAATAGTAATCCATAACTTATGGAGGGTAGAGAATCTATTCATTAAATGGGATCAGAAACATAGTAAAAGTTTATAGCTTAAATGCTAAAGGTCCACATATAGAAGAAATACAACCATTTTTCTTGATGTCAAGAAGAACACTAGGAAACATAATGTAGCAAGAGTTATGATACAGTGAAAGCTACAAATCACTGACAAATATTTCCTCAAAAACACCTGTCAGTCTCTTCAAAGTAAATATGTAATGCTTTTATAAATGTCATAGGATTCATGAAATAACAGATACTTGAGCAGTTATGTTATAAATGAGAAATTTTACCCTTCCTTAATTAAGGACACTTAATTTCAGCATTAAAACTAAATTCAGTTGTTAAAGTGTAGCAATTGCATATCCTCAAATTTAAAAATAATTATGTGGCTAACATTTAACACTGGAAAGAAAAGAAAAAAGAAATACTGAAGAAAATTAATATGCTTCTCATGCACAGTATAACACTGACTATATTTAAACAAGATACATAATTAATTTCATAATATTTTTGTAAATTCAGCCTTCAGTGACCTGCATTTCAAAATAGGATCTGACAAAACAGAAATCTCTTACACAGTCTGAAGCATTAAGAAAGCTTTGAATAAAAGTTCTGTGTTTTGAAAGGTTTGAGGAAACATAATGAAAAAATCAGAACATTTCTCAGCTGTGTCCTTCAATAAAATGCGCAACATGTTTGGCTAGTAAGGAATAAAGGAGAAAAGCTTTTCAGTTGACAAAAGGCTTTTTTGCTATCCCAATCCAAATCTTCCAAGAGTAATTCTACTTCCCTCCATGACTCCCATCATGAACTACTCTAAAACATGCTAAAGAAAGCCCCATAACCTAGACATCTGGTCTACTGTCGGTATCCTCAAGTTACTGAATGTGGAGAAAAAAGTTAACTTTTATAAAGGCAATCCTAGAAATGGAAAAGCTATGGTAGTTGAATGTAAATTCCTTTTAGACATCCTTGGTAAATATTTTGTCCATTTCTGTCCAGGGGAGGTGACCTTTTATACTGAAAAAAGCCAGAACTTAGTTGAACATAAGCAAATGCAATATTCAAACTCACTTAGCCTTTACTAAAAGAAGCTTTTGTTAAAACATGGATGATATAGTCAGCTTTCAATATAAAATAAAAGTATCTGGTAAAGTATTTTATACAGACAAAGAAAACAACAAACTACAAATAGGCCGAAAATCTGCTATTTGTTATAAATACATCTTTGGTATTCTCAAAGGGAATATACACAGATAGAGAGCTAGGAACAATTGAAACTCAGAGCCAAACTAAAGCAAAGAAAAAAGCATTATGCTTCAGTATTGTGAATATTTACATTATCATGTGGGCATTAACTAGCGGCCCAATAATCTGAGAATAGTAGGAACAGAAGAGTGAGAATGGAACAGAGTAAACGAACTCCAACTTTGCATATCATATTTCTCAAATGTTCTCCAATACATTAAAAAAGAACAGCTCATCTTCTTGCCATAAAACATTACTTCAGCCTTTATTCAGCAAACAATTTTTGCTAACTTGGATATAACAGTCTTAATAAAATATTCCCAAAATTTCTTCCAAAATTTTCGAACACTAAAAACCCATAGGGTTTGACTTCTAGCAACTAATAAAATCTCAGAAACAAATTTAATATCTTTTTAATCCTAAACCATAGGCCAGGACCCAATTTTCTTTCTTAAGTTTCCATTTATGTATTTAATTTTCCAGCTCAGCAAAATGTAAACATAGTTTTTCTTACAAATGACAGTAATGTAATCTAGAACTATGGACTAAAAATCAAACAGTGGTTTCTTCAGGTCATATATTATCTTGAAAATAAAAAATCCAGAACTTGAATTCAAACACATGTGATGCCTAAACATAACCCTACTTACAAACACAATGAAGTCATACCCGGATCTGATTGCTTTGAATAAGTTTTCACTAAAGAGTGGCTTTAACTGGCTATTTTGTTGATGGTGAATTCACAGGCCAGACTCTTGGAGCTACAATATATTCACGGATCAGTAAACATTGTGATAAAAATACTTTTGGTCTGTAACAAGGAATGCCTTCCTTGATATAAAAAAATATATTCTGCCTTTAATCCATTAGAGTTGTTCCCTGGCTCAAAGGCCCTGGGTGGTAGATGTATCAAAAGCAAGATGTGGACTCAGAAAGAAGACAAGTGTAGCAAGAAGTTGTATTTTACAGTAATTTTTCAGCCTGTATATTAAAAACGTAAACTTTGGGATGTGCTGGTTTTTTGTCTGTCAATTATTTCCTTTGAACATCTGCATTTTTAGGATCTGCTGGCCTCTGAAATATATCAGTGTGATATCTCTGCGCTTTCAGGAGTTCAGGAAGCAGAAGTGAGAGAGCTCAAAGAGATTAAGATTAATAGGAAGGAACTGGATTAAGGATGTGTTATAGTTCAGAGTTCCCTGAGTCAAGCACCAGAGAAAGGCTGCCAGCATGCCTAGAGAGTGTGTTGTTCTGATACCTTCAAACTCTGATTCTACAGTGACAAAGTAGAAATTCTGTACACAGAAATTTTCAGCTACTGAACCATATCTTTTTTCGAAATACATACTAAAATAAGATCTATGACTATGTGTGTTAGTACTGAAATTCAAGAAGGATTAATCTTCTGCACTCTGGTACTCTAAAGTTGCTAGCACATTTCTGACTTTTTTTTGCCTTGAATAAAATCTGTGAGAGTTACGTGGGTTTCTTCTGCAAATCCATATTCTGTTCACATACTTTCAATGCTTTAAAAGTGTATTAATATCTTAATTTCAATGATTTTGTCAAATTATGTGTAGGAAATTACTATGTTTGGTTTGGGTATATTTTACAAAGTACAACTACGTAACTTGCGTTGAATTTGTAGAATTCCAGCAGCTAAACTTCTAAGCACTTATTTGAAAAGAATAAATGATTAGTTATAGGTGTGTTGGAGAAACAGCAGATACCCTATAGAAGATGATGAATGTGTTTCATTCAATATGGGAAAAATTAGGATAAGCACTACATTAAGTAGTTTAACACAGTGGGAAAAAGAATGACTTTACGAACACTTGCTTACTCCAAAACTTAACTTAGCATTCTATCACATTGCCCAATTAATCAATTACATACTATTTTCTATTTCAAACAATCCTGTAGTTATAGATACTTTTAAGCAACCACTTATTGTTGCCTCTAAAAGTTGCCTATCATCCCCAGGCATTGGGTGATTCTTCAAAACAATGTCAGGTCTGCTCTAAAGAAGAGGGACAAATGACAACTACGTTCAGAGAACACATTAGCAATAAATCATCAATAGATCACTAAGGTATGCTTGTTTATTACTTTATTATAGCTACATCAGTCAGAGATCTAACAGTTCTATGGTTTGTTATGATGTCTGTTTCTGCACATTTTCAAGAATTGTACTCTAACTTCTAAGCAATTTCTATTTGCCTTTTGAGTATCAGCATGTTAATAAAAAGACAAAAACACTGTAGCACAATCCTATTACAACTATTATAATGAACCAGAATTTGTGCTTTTGATGTTGAGTCTTTGAACTTTTTTGCTTTGAAATTTAGTTATAAAACACAAGTCTACCACAGAGAACACAGCTTATCCAGAGGGAACAATACCAAGAGGGATTTTTGGAAGGCAAAAAAAGACTATGAAAGACAGTAAATATTTTCCCTTGTCTGCTAATATTTTACCAAAAACACCGAGTCCTATGAGTATGGGACTAAATGTATGTAATTATTTTAAGCTAAATACAATTAAAACAAAGATATCAATCTTTAAGTGCAAATTTCATACAATCTATCATCATACCTTGTTATGTGTCTGAGTTTGTCCAACCAGGATAAGGATATTTGATGAGATAATAGACAGGCAGAAATTGATTAGAATTATTGACCTCTCAGATCTGATGTACCTGTTTAAATAAACAAAGAGAGGATACAACTTTTCTAAAAGGAAAACAACTGACAAGTTATACAAAGCTTTGATGCAGTTCTTGCATTAAATATTGGAGATATGCTGAAAGAGAGGTGCACCCTTTCAAGTATTCAGAAAGACTATCAGAGAGCTACCACATTACAACCATCAGAACTATGATATTATGACAGGCAAACTGCAATTTACTCTAGGTATCTTGGTGTATTTTAAAGATAATCTATCAATGCAGCTTTTAAAAATTGCTGGTAACACTGTTATAACACCATACTGATAGCAGTGGGCTTGCATACATTCATGTCAGGAACTTTCATGCTCTCTGCTCCTCCCTGGGAATATCTACAGCTGGTGCAGACCACTCATAATTACTAACTTCAGCAAAAATATGGTGATTTACATAAACAGAGATTTGGTCCATGATGCATAAATAAGGTGCAGGTTGGTTGATGACACTCTGGCAGTGCATTTTAAAAAATGTTATTAGGATAAGGATAACATTATTCCTGATGTTCCACAAAATTTACAAAACAATTTTTAGGAAGAAACAATAGTATTGTAATATCTCCACAAGACTGAATGCCAAAATATAGCTAAGATTATACAGAAAGATTAAATTACAGCAATGAGCATTACAGTTTCTCTTGCATATTTATCATATTCATTTTACACATATCTTTAGGATGAAAAAGTCAAATACTCTTATCACATACTTCCTTACAAGATGTTAGCATTCTTATTTTTCTGTATACAACCTTTTATTTGCTACAGAACAGAAAGAGAATGATCATGGTTTCAAGTGAAGCACCTTTCAGACCTGATCTTCAGAGCTGCTAATAGTAAATGCTGGCTACTAAAATAACTGAAAGTTAAGTGGGCTCAGTTCCTCTGAAGATCATGCCATATCTTTATATACTCTGTGACCTATACTACATGATTCTCTGTGAAGTTCAGTTAATATTGCTGTCTCCTCCTGAGCTGTACATCCACATTTGACACTCTGAGGAAATCATAGAAAAGACTGCTGAACCCAAAAGAAATGCTGAGTTTTGGACATGAAATTAACTGCATTCCTTTTTGCTCAGATATCAAATGATACAAGTGAAGGCACTTTATTAGTTAAAGACAGAACAACCCTGATGCCATAATCCACATCTTTCCTTAAAATATAGCAACATTCTTAAGGCTAGTTCCATGTGTTTGCAAACAAACACAGAAAGTGTAATGCCTTTGCTCACCCGGAAAGCCTGCTGCTACCTTCTAACTCGTTAACTATTGATTCACCTGGGCCAGTTCCCAACACTGAGGATCCATGGACTACAAAGGACCATAGTAGTTGAGTAAATGCAGTGCAAGCAAGACCTTAAAACATTGAATTAAGCTGAGAAGGTTTCCGTTTTTCTGCCAGATGAGAAGGGAAGG
>WBMV01006683.1:63755-101479 GCA_013396655.1 Campylorhamphus procurvoides | reverse complement strand
ATATCACAGGCCAGAAGGGTTTGTGACAGTATGAGGTCATTATAATACAAGCTAAAATCAAGGTAGGTGCTTTATTTTATGACATATTTTCCCCTTCATATACTGCTGTTTTCCTGTTTCATGCTCCCTTTGGGCTGAGCTGTTGAGCATTTTGGGGCATGAGCACATATGACAAGCAGATAGGGATGATCTTACAACCAAGCTGCTCTTCCTTTTCTCAGCAGATTTGACTACTCCTTCTCCAGTATTTAAAATTTCCTTTGCACTGCCAAGAAGGGATTGGCTTCAGCATCTCAAGATCCCTCTTATCATCTAACTTTCTCTTTTCCACAGTTTCCTCAGCTGGTACCTGGGGGGAGGATCATGGACAACTTCATCCCAGTCCCTCTCTGTGGAGCCCCAACTTGTAACCTGCAGGCAGAGAGAGGTACCCACATGGATGGAAGAGGATTTATCCCCCCTAAGAGGGAGCAAACCCTGAGCTGTGCTCAGAGCTGAGAGCTCCAAGCGTGGGAGCCGTATCTGATCCGCTAATTAGCGACAATTGTTTCCTTTCCAACATCCTGTTATTTTACCCACATGGTGATTTATTGATGTTCAAAATTTGGGTTGGCAAGGGGAGTCTCCCTTGCTGTGGTAACTGCCAGAAAGGCAGGTGTCTCCTTTCTGGGTTTGAGTGGCTTTTTGGTTTGCTTTCCCTGGATATTCTTTTCTTTTTGAATACACCTTTCCATCCTCATGGCTTTGTTCTTTGTAATTCATGTTTTTTTTCTTTCTTGTTGTTTTGGTTTTTTTCCCCCCTAATCTCTGACTTTGGAATGTTTCCATATTTGACTCTCGCTGGTATTTAAACAACTTCCTAATCTCTTGGATTTCCTTTCTTCTGTAAATCACCTTTAAAAGCCCTGCAATCCCTTATTATTTCCCCTTTCGTTTTTGTTGTTTCATCTATAACAAGCAACATTAAATCCAGAGAGCATTTAAGACCAACTTCCATTTCTGCATGACAAAACAAAAAAAAATCCCAACATTTTTTCAAGCCTGAAGTAGGATTTTGGCCAGAGGGAATATTTGTTCTCTCTAGTAACAAGGTGACATGGTGCCAGTTCAGTCTAAATTCACGTGGGGCCAGGAAGGATTCACTGAAATGGTTGCAATGTTCATTCAGCATTTCTTTCCAAGGGTGTCCTAAATAAACCAAGACCTGCGTGGTGTCCACTGAGCTGTTTCCTTCCTCCCAGGGAAACAGGAGAGCTGCACTTATTTTCACAGGTAGCAACAAAAGAGACCATCTGCTTGGCTATTTTCTAATCAGCTTCTTTATCTGCATGTGGGCACTGCAGGAGGCTTCAAACCTGACACCGATGGCAGGAGGAGAGCCCTGATGGGACAGGGACCAGGCACAGGGTGGGATTCTTGGGGTGTCCTGGACTTTGGTGATCCTCGAGGGTCCCTTCCAGTGTGTTTATTCTGTGGTTTGCCCCTGAGTGTCCCCCCCAAGAGCAGCCCCTCTGGCTCCACTCCGAGCTGATGTTACTCACACTCAGCACTATTTGCAGAATAGAAGATCTGGAAGATCTTCTAGATCTGGAAGCCAAAAGGGCAACAGGTGGGACAAGAACTCAGCCAAGTGGGCACTGCATGGGGGGCAGAAGGGGGCAGTGGGTCCTCCTGGCAATGAGCTGTCTGCAGCCTTCAGAGATGGAAAAAACCCAGCAGGGGCCATAATTGCAGTAATCAAAGTAAATCACATCTCACCACTTGCCTACAGGACATTTCCCCCCCGAACGTGAGAACGGAGATGAATTTTCTGGTTGTGTTTGAAAATGATGGTTTCAAAGATTTTGCAAGAGGATTAGTTACACATTTCAGCTTTCAGTGCTGGAGAAGAGGGATGGAAGAGAAGAATTCATGGCTTTTTGTGAGATTTTGAAGAATGCCATGGAGAGAATAAGCCAGAGCAAAAATGGGCCCCACGTATATTGGATTGTTAATATTCTGAAAGGAGCAATTGCACTTGGAAGCACAATAAGAAAATAGAGATTTTTATCTCGACGAAGGAGGAAGATAATTGCACTCAGAGGTTTTAATCAGCATGCTGCAGATTTCAGCAGATGGATACAGAGGGCAAATCTGTGAAGAATGAATTATTTATTTTGGGCACACTAAAACTTTGTCTCTTAAAGGTCATCAAACTTTCAACAGAGTCCACAAAGTCTGCTGCATATGGGAATGAGATTAATCTTCTCATTAGTGA
The DNA here is from genome assembly GCA_013396655.1 of Campylorhamphus procurvoides. NCBI lineage: Eukaryota > Metazoa > Chordata > Aves > Passeriformes > Dendrocolaptidae > Campylorhamphus > Campylorhamphus procurvoides. The sequence continues at coordinate 99,222 of WBMV01006683.1, read as the reverse complement.
GAGGCAACATTTTCTTTTGAACTTGATATGCCTGGTAGGGGAACAAAAAAAAAACAACAAAAACCCACAGAACCAAATCATTTATGGAAAAGTACAGCTGAAGAGCATCTGTTTGTCTTCCAGCAGTGGTTCTGCCCAATTGCTCAAGAAAAATTCAACTGGAAACCTTAGAGCAGAATAATATGTTCTGTCCAGTAGGCACAAATATTTGACGTATCTATCATTCTTAATTGGATTATAAAATTAAAAGCCTCCCCAATCAAGCCGCATTTATCAATTAGTGTGATGTCCCTGTAAGGCTAAGGGACTTTGGTGTCAAAGGCAATAAAAGAGTCATTTACACCCTGTACCAGAAATCAGCAGTGAATAAAGAAGAAAGAAATGCCATTGTTCATAATTGACTTCCCCGAGACTGCTCGCATGGCTGAGCTTAAACACAGGCAGGAAAGGCTTCAAATGATTTATGATCCTTTGCATTTCAATCAGCTATGGGTCCAAACTGGGCCCCCAGCTCGAATTTATCCATCTGGATCCCGATCAGGGGGGCCAAATTTTTAGTTCTGAGGTGATGTAACATTTCAGAGAATCCAGGCTGGTTGTCTGCAGAGGGCTGGGACACGGTGACACTGCCAGCCCCCCCCAGCTGGGATTTCCAGGGGAATCCCAGGAGTGAACTCAGTGCCAAAGGGCTTTATGGGCAAAGGCAACTTAAGACTCTTCCCTGTCAGCTCAGGGAGCCCATGGAGGAACTAAAGAGAGAAACTGAATTATTAACGGAGTGAAATGATAGGATGAAGGCTCGTGCACCATTAAAGTACTCAGTTGCTCAGTGAAAGAGATCTCCAATGGACAGGATGGGACCACAGACAGGAACATTGGACAGTATGGAAATATTAAAACTCAGACATTCCTGTAGGATAGGAAGGAAAAACCCTGAGATCCCAGCGATTACTCAGATAACACATTGAGTTAATGACACAGACCTGAGCTGCTTTTTACTCCTGGAGCAGGGCCAGGATAGAATTAATGGTTATTTTTGTGGCTCCAATAAGAGCACAGAGTCTTTATTGTGCTCAGCAAACACAAACATTTTAACAAATGATACCTTTTTTTTAATTGCAGGGCCCTCAGCCTTACTGCCTTGGAGCACAGCATACACATGTTTCAGTGTAAGCTCCTCTCTGCTCGGGAAAGTATTTCAAGATGCACAAAAGCCCCTTTTTTAATCAAGGAGCGAGCAAGATGAAAGGCCACAGCTATGAGCCAGGTTGCCTTCCATAAATAACTGCTTTGTAATAGTTCCTCGAATATAATTGCAGGGGAAAAAAAAAATCCTGCAGCGATTTCAAAAACCTGTATCTGACCTAAGTGCTGCCATCCAGAGAGCTTTGTGGGAAACCTGACCTCCTAAGAGGAACAGGTCATGGAAGTTTTTGGATTTGGACTTAAATGAAGAGCCCTTGGGCACATAATGTGCAACAATGTGGTTTAGAGAGGGTAAAACCCCAGCAAAGCGTGGGCACAGCCTGGGCACCCCGAACCAGGGCAGGGAGAGCCAGTGCCAGCCCCACTGTGCTGCTGCTGCTGATGTGATGCAGGGCAGGCACTTACACAGGACTTCCACACTCTCTGATGACTTAAAATTATAAAACCAGGAGAGCTGAAGCACCATTTCCAAAGGAAAATAGTCTGAAAGTTGAATACTGAGCATTCTCCAGGCTGGAAATCCCCCAGCCCCTGGCAGGGCATCAGGCAGGGACCTCCATCACTCCTCACCTGCACCAGGACTATCTGTATTTATTTTCAGGACAAACCTAGCACAGAAACCCTCCAACTGAGCTCTGAGATGTTGTGCATCTTCCAGGAACACAATTAAAAAAGGGGAAGATCTGCTGCCAACCATTCTGCTGGTGTTTGCATGGGGAAGGCTGAGCAAAGCCAGCTCAGAGAACGTGCTCTTTGCAGGGCTCTTCTCTCTTAAGAGAAGATCATAGCCAAACCATCCAGGGAAGAAAAGGGCTTTTGAACAACATGCTTCATAAAAGTCTGAATTTAAACTTAAGCACACACACAAATCATTTCTGAATGTTTATTTCATTTCACATCGGGGAAAATCCCCCTTCCTTTGGTTAGAATTATTACCTTTTAATGGGTACCAGCTTTGTTCATTAACATCATTTTTCCCAGGATTTTTTTTTGCCTTTGTGTGCCCACAGTGTCCTCCTGGTTTGCTCTTCACAGGAGTCCCAGGAAAGTGCCCTGTATTCAGTGGGACAAACAACTTGGTGGTTTCTGCAGCACCTGAAATTTCCACCCAAGTCAGAGTAAAAAACTAAGACAAGGATTTTAGGCTGGAGATATGAACTAAAAGAGAGTGAAAACCAAAGGAATAAAAGCTAAATGTTTGATATTATTAGCTGTTCCTTTGCACATAACAGAGCATGACTTTCTGATTTAAGTCATGCCGGTTTGGAGGTGCCACATCTGGGTTGTCTTTTAAAAAGTAAACTGTTGTGACAATCTGTGGACAGAGGTGACACACAGCTGACGATTTCTGGCTGTGTTTTTTAGCAGAACTGCTTGGAAATGTGGTGTGTTCCTGGCGTGGGCATGCAGATCCCACACGCTGGAGAAGACCTTAAGTCCTGGGTGGGAGCAGGATGCAGAAACAGCCCCTGCACCAACGAGGGGCTGAGCTGGGAAGCCAGATTGACTTAATTTATTGCACGGAGGAGGACTGGAAAGTGGAAAATTACCCAAGGCTGAACAAAGAGGCTCATCTGTAGCCATGGGGACACACAGAGGGGCTCAGCACCACCCAGTCAGGAGGGAGGACACACAGACTGTGCTGCTGGCTCTGCCCTCAGCAGGGACCTGGCACGGGCAAAGCACACTGAGCTGGGCAGGGACAGAAACTTTCAGCTGCCCTAAAGAGAAGTTGTAAAACGTAAGATAAAGGTCTTGGGCAACCCCAGATGGGTTTGACCCCTGTGACTGCAATGCATAGGTCAGTAGTACCATATTTAGGCACCATGAGGATGCACACATTTACCTCATCCCCACAACTCAGAGCAAAAGCACAGGCAGGTATGGGAAGCCTGATATAACAGCCAAGGTCTCTTGTTTCCCCTCATTTAAATGAAGTCATTAACTCTCCTAAATCCCATCCTCACCCTTCTCCTGGAACAGAAAGGACAGTCCCATCTATTCTTTAAAGAATAATCAAGTATCTTTACCCTTATCTTGGTGCCCTGGTCAAGCCCAGCATTGCCACAGGATTTCTTTGGATTGCTGGAACTGTTTTATTTCTTATTGGTAAACCAGACTTCGGTTTACCAAAGTCTTGAGAAACTCTAGTTGCCACCTGTTTATCATCTGTCCAACAATATTTTTTTAATGAAGAAATTATTTTTAAGTCGCTTTTTTAGGCAAGGCTGTCATTGCTTAAGAGGGGCAGTTTACAAACACATTGCAGTTGCAAACACTTGGAAAACAGGCAGCAGAAGATTAACACTCTATAAAGGACGAGTAAATGCTTGGGAACCTGTTAAAATGGTAGGAAACAAGAAAATCGTGAAGAAATGCCCCACTAGGATCCAGAAATTTGTCCTGAACCTCCTTTCCTGTGTCTCAGTGAAGCCTCCTTGTGGGCTGACCCTTTCTGTGCTTGCCCACAGCCCCACCGTGGAGGGAGAGATGAAATTAGACGGGATAGGAACAAATTCCCATGGTCAGCATCCCTGCAAGCCATTAGAGCATTGGGATCTGGAGATAATCTGCCCTGCCCAGACACACTCCTGGCTTCAGTGTGCAAACATCAGCTGTTGGATTTTATCTGCTTGTTTTCACTTTGGAGGTGCAAGGGAAGAGGACACCAAAACAAGTCTTTCTAAACCTTTCCCTTTTTTGGTGTGGCTGCTACCAGAGGCTTATCTAAAACTGTGTCAGTTTTAAAACTGCACAGACATCTCAGACACACATGATCTTAGGTGGATATGTTAAGGAGACCCACGTAGAACTTGGCAAGGAACTCTATTAGTCACTGTTAACTATCAGCCAAACTATCAAAGTGGAAATACTTGATGTTTTCTTAACAACTTGAAATATACCAAAGCAAACCCGTTTTGGGGTATATTATTCCTACCGAGTTGCCAAAATCCCTCAATTATTGCAGCCCTGCTGGGAGCCTGCAAAGGTGCAGGCCAGTCATCTCAAATCCAAACGCTGCCAAAAGCCCTGAGTGATGCTCTGGGAACCAGGGGAGCTGTTCAGATCTGTGTGGTTTTCTGCTTGCAGGAGCATAAGGGGTTTCCAGGAATTTCCAGGACATGTTTTGAAGCCCTTTGCTACTTTCTGGGCTGAGTGGTGTGCAGGTGGTGGGACCCAGCTGTGCTGGGGGTAGGGGAGAAGCTGATGTTCCTGCAGCTCCGTTTCTAGGAGAGGCATCCCAAAAGCAAGCCAGGGAAGCTGAAGGGAGGGAGAACACTGCAGCCTGCCCGTATCAAAGGGACCTACAAAACATGTGGAGTCCCAGCACAGGAGCCCCTGCCAGGACTGTGATGTCTCCTAATTGGCCAGGGTTAATTGGCTTGGTCCATAACCCACCAGAGCATCCTTGTCCCGCCTGCATGGCACCAGGCTGTCCCCACGGGGCTGGAGAGCTGGCAGCACAGGCTGTCAGAGGACACACATCAGCGGAAGGACCGCATTTGAAACATATTTCCTGGAAAATGATGGTTCCCAAATGGTCTCAGATGCCTGGAGGAACTCCCACTCCCACCTTTTCATGTCCTGATAGTGCTCTCTGGCTTCAGCACGGGATGCTGAGCTCCAGCACCTCTTTGCAGCACCAGGATGAGCCCAGGGGAGGAACCAGGCTGTGTTAAAAATGAGGATGCAGATCCAAGTGGGGATGTGGGACACAGCAGTGAGACCACCCAGCCCAGAAGCCCAAGTTTCATGCACAGCTGCTGAGACACCTCCTCGCTGCGAAGGTGACAGGGAGGAATCCACAGCTGACATAGACAGCTTTTTGCTGGAGCATTTCATTTCTTTTCTCAGGCACTGTGACTAATTATGAGAATTTGGGGGAGAAAAAAAATCACAGATTTTGCCAAAAGATATTAGGGGGGGAAAAGAAAAACAACTTACCAGGGGACAATTCACATGATTGACCAGTAAAAAATGGTAAACAGCTGTGCCTTAACATCTGTCCTATGGAGTCAGACTCTGCAAAAAGGAGTAAATGACCAGAATAGAAACTGCCAATAACTCCTCTAGTCAAGCCTAGGCCATGCCCTGGGACAGGAGGGAGCCAGGAGTCAGGCAAGTTCTTTCCCTCTCATGGGACAGAGAGTGGGACTGATTAAAAGTGACATTTCTAACACATTTATCAAGAAAAGTGTTGAGTCCAAATGCAGAAGTTCAAGCCCTCCTTTGTTCCATCACCCCTGAGAGCTCCTACATGGACTGTCCTGGAGGGGCCACGTGCTCTGAGATGGAACCAAAGCCATGGCAAGTGCCTGTAATGATTATATCTCAAATTACAGAAACAAAAAATCTGCCTGCTTCTCACATTTGCCCCTTTAGGCTTCCTCCTTCCCGGATGGAAAGGAGTCTGACCATGAGCACTTGGAGCAATCCCAGAGGATGCTCCTCACTTGTAGGAAGTGTCATTGCTTCACTAGACCCTTTGCAAGCAATTATAGTTGTCTTTCATTTCTCAATTTGAAGTAATGAGATGATATTAGAACCTGTGTTCTCAAACCCTCTTAGTTGAACAGTGGACTTCATTAGCCTGATGGCTCAAAATCAAAAGGCAACCAGCCTCTTCATTTATTTTCACAGTTCTTAAGTCCACCTCATGACAATTTGGACAAGACTCCTCAATTTTGAATATTTATGGTTTGTTTTGCTCCCAGGACAAGAGAGAAGGAGAAGCTCCTGCTGCTTTCATTTACACACCAAGGCCAATACATATTTGCAGAACACACTGATGTGGTTAATCAGTGCACTACACTACATTGCCCTTAAAGAATTCCTTCATATTGCCAGAAATACCTGGTTTTTTGGAGATAACAATTCCCACATGCTGAGGCTGCACCCTGGGGGATGCAGAGCAGCAGCATCACACCTGCACCAGCACCCCAGGGCTGCAGGGACCTCCTCACTCATGTCCCTCACAGGCCTGAGCTGTGCCAAAACCTCTTAAAAGCTGCTTTTAAGCACCCAAAAGTGCTGAAGGCGTATTTGCTCCACACACACTTCTTTCTTTAATTACAAAAGTAATTAATGCCTTGTCTGCTGAGACGCAACAAAATGAATTTGCTGAAAGCTGCACTTTAAGCCTATTTGAGGTGAGCTGGATTAATTAAAACATTGAGGAAATCCAAACAGCAAACATATACAGAACTCAGCCCAAAGTGATCTGAAAACAGCCAGCAAATAGCTTCTCATTAGCAGCGGGAAGGGAGGTTTGTTCTTGGACTCTTCTAAAATGGCTCTCAAAAACAGATTAATATGTTCAAATAACACATTGATGCTTATTTGGCAGTATTGCTAAAAAGAAGTAAATGTATTTTTTCCTCTATTTTTTTTTACATTTTCCAGAGGAAATAGATTAAGGTTTTAAATGAAATAAATAAATACTTCTTTTTCATTTCTTTTTGAAAGGGAAAACAAACTTAGCCCTATCAGTTGAAATGCCTGGAAACAATTTTTCCAGCAATGTTTCAGATCTTTCAGCTAAAAGAAGTATCTCTATCTTCACTCTGGCTCTCTAGAGAACGTGCTTTGATATCATTAATTTCCAAAAGGGGCTCAAGAGCAGACTATTGAGTTTGCCTCAAAATCTCAGCTTGCAGAAATCAAAGAAGACCCATAAAAAGGGGCTTGGTGGTTTCCAGGAGCTGTGAATCTGTCCCACTTTTGCTATAAATACATGAGCTGGAATGTCACATCCCCTTCCACATGCAAATGGCAGTGTCATATTAATGCTGTGAAATCGCACTTTTGAGAGGCACATTGAAACGTTATTTGGGTAAAAGGATTTTAGAAGAGAGCACGTAAGTTTTGAAGGCTTGTGATTTGGCTGGAGGATTAGGAAAATGGGTAGTCCTTCACCCTTTCATTTGGGACTCCTCTGTCAATACAGAGTGGCTGTGGCTTATCACATAACCCGGCTGGCAGCTCCCCAAACCCCAGCAAAACCACCGCAGAAAATCACCATGCACATTTTGGGGCTGGAATGATGAGTTTGGGTAATGAATATTTTAAGCTCCTTTGCCATTTGCAACACTCGTTCCCAGGGCAGAACTGGATTTAGAAGACAAGCTGAGGATCCTGATGGGGTCTGTCACCACTTGAGCTGCCACGCTCAGCAAAACCACCCCATGATGTGAGTGCCAAGGTCCTGCAGGACCTGCTGTTTCCACGGGCTGGAGCTTAGGAGTTAACACAAGTCTGTTCTTTGGATCATCTCTCGCTTTGCATTTTGTCTGAGGTGCTTTTTGTTGCTCTGCTATTTGAGGTATTTAATTAATTAATCACCTTAAGAGCTCTGCTGCTGGGAGATGTGGCTGAGCCGTGCTGCTCTGCCCATGGGCAGTGGGTGAGGGGGTCTGGGTGTCTCAATTTTCACTATTTTCCATTATTCCCTTGATCCAACCAAGAGGTAGATGAGTTTCATGTGGACCTTGGAGATGGCCTCTCCCACAGCATTGCTGATTGCCTGGGTAAAACTCCACTGTCCCCAAAAGAGAGGCTGTATCTGGTATCCCACAGGTTTTGGCTTCAATCCCAAACTTTTGCCAACTGTTACACTATTTTACACTATAATAATTAAATTTTCTTTTTTTCCACTTGCTGGGCTTGAAAGTAGGCACCTAAAATTGATATATAGGCTTGTAAAAGCATGGCCTTGGAGACCTGAGTGCTGCAATCTCCATTCTTTTCCACATTAGCCCTCTGAAAATCAGTGGCTGGTCCTCCTTTACTCTGTATTTCTCTTCTGTCTCTTTTAGGAGTGACAGCAGTTGAGAAGGGAAATATCTGCCTACTTGCATAAGGAAAACTGGTGCAAGGAACTTCCCTGACCCTGCCATATTGCACACATTACCCACATTTCCCCTTCTTTGCATGGATTTTTCCATGCCCCCAAGCCCAGAGCCTGCTTGCTGCAGGTAGGAAAGAGCATCCAGGCTATGAACCTGCACGCCCTGAGCCCCTCAGTAACCTGGAGCCATCGTTCTGTCACAGCATGTCACCAGGAAACACTGATGGAATGACTGGGAGTGGGCGAGGTGTTTATGTCTTCTGAGCCTCAAACAGGACCAAAAAAAGCAAAGGAACTCGAAATAGAGCTTGAGATGCTCCTCCTGCAGAGCTGGGAGATATTCCACCCTGCAATGTGGGAGCCATCCAAATGTGGGGAAGAGATCCTGCACAAATCTTTAAGGTTGGAACTGATCTCATATTTCAACTCTGTAATCGAGGCCCATTAAATATTTATACTGTTGGAATAAACACAAAGAAAATTAATACCTGTTCAAATGAAAAGGATCAAGCTGGGATGGAGGCTAAAAGCAAAAGGGAACAAAATATCAAGTTGGATTTTCTTTCCCTTTTTATTCTCCTTCTGCTAATGTGTTATTTCACCCTCAATACCTCCGACAATACCAGCTGCTTTGATCCCAAAGGCTTATTTACTCCCTAAGTCAGCAAGTCTGCAATAGCTTAAACAAACTTGGAAAGGCTCAAAGCCCAACAGAGAGAGAGAAAATACACTTTTCAAAGACCTGAAGTTAGGAAGGCATGTGCTCCTTAATGACTTTCCTGGAGGCTATAGGTCTTCTCCCCCCACACTCCTCCTCCTCCTCCACCTTCCTTCTGTTTCCTGGCTTAAATTAGACTGTAAGATCTTCTGGAAGTGGATACATCCTTCCCGTGCAATGGGCCATGATCTTGACTGGAGCCCCTGGTCAACCCTGGGACTCATTTTCCATCTGTTGTCAAGGGTACCGTCTTGGTCCATTAACAAATAGCTAAACAAAGAAAACCAGAAAGACCCATTTACACGTGATACATTCATTCCCATCTCCACTCCGCTCCTTTCTTGTCTCCAGACACTCCTTTTAAAACACAACAGGTATTTTGCAGGCGTGCCAGTGGAGTGGAGGGGCTGTGGGCAATCAGAACAAGCCCAAACAAGCCATGGAAACTGAGAGAACCGCTTCTATACCCAATGTAATTTATTACCTGCTGCTTTCTGCTGGTGGCAGGATTCTGTCTGTCCCAGCCTCAAAGGAGGACCAGGAGGTGCCTCACGAGGAGGATCACACACATCACTGAGCGTCCTGAAGCTGCAGTTGTAAAAAACAACTTGTCCGAGTGTAGGTGTGGGGAAAGAGGGACAAATGCAGCAGGGATGAGTCGGTTTTCTTTGAACAGCAGCAGGGATGTTGTCTGTGACAGCACCGAGATCAAGGCCATGTTTTACCCTGAGTTATGGCCCCTTCTCCCCCTCTTTTTGGCCAGCAATACAAATACTGTGCTTCCATATGTTGCAGGCTTCTGCCCTTCCTTCTCAAGGCTCTGTCAGAAGCTGAATGCTCAGGACATAACCAGGCAGCTCTGCCAGGCTCCCAGGACTTCAAACGCCTCGAGTGAGGCCACACAGCTTTAAAACACAAGTCGTCCAGCTTTGCCAAGCATTGCCATCCCTCCAAATGCCTGGGGAGGGTTAATGCTGTGAGAAAGTGGAGACTGCAACTTTCCCACTAAATGGAGTTAAAAAAGAGAGTTGAACTTAATGTTTGCTGCCAGTGCTCGAGCCTGGCTCGAGCTGCTCATCTCACTTTATCTCCTGCCCTTCCTGCGGTGACAGAGGGACTGTCCAGGCTGGGCCAGGGGCACCACAGCCTGCACAGTATCACCAGTCAAGCAGCAAATGCCAATGTGCCATCATGTCCCCAAGCCCCCCACCAACGTGTCTACAAGAGGGTCCATCCCCTTCTTCCAGAATTTGGGAAATCTGGTTCAGATTAAAATAAATTCCATCCATTTTCTCATTAGCAAATCCAGGAAAACTTTTTTTTTTTTTCCTGGCAGAACATGTCACTTTATAATTGTTTGCATTTCAAGTAAACTGGTTTTATGGGGAGAGGTTACTCATGTTCCTGAAGGGTGATGGCATCTTCCCTTCTTCTCCCTGTGGCTCGAGGAGAATTATCTGGGGAGTCTCTGTGTCACCTCATCTGGTGTCCAGCATTTTGCCATGTAGCTCTGCCCACACACATTGCTGGTTACTGCTGACTTTGATTCGTTCCAAATATAACTTCTGGTCATCCAGTTTGCATGAAGGAAAAACAGGGATGCACAAAGCTTTGGCAGGCAAGGCAGGGGAGACACTGAGACACGCAAACCTTTTCAAAACCTACTGAAAATTTGGTGTGTTTATAAATATCCCTGCTGTATCCAGTAAGGGAACAAGCACAAGTCAATCTGAAATCATCAAAGTCATGTCCCCATGTGCAACCTGGCAGGAGATTGGAACCAGAAGATCTTTTAGGTCCCTTCCAATCCATACCATTCTAGGATTCTATTCCCAAAGCTCTTTACCAGAACAGCTTCTGCTCAACACAGAGCCTTCTGCACATAAAAATGTCTAACTCTCTCCTTCTAGAAGCAATTCCTCTAGTTGATCTTAATCCAAGGCCTTCCAGCAGTAGAAAGTTACTGTGTATTAGAACCACATGTAAATCTCTGGTAGGCTATGTCCAAAAATGCTGGGAACAACAAACATTCACATTCAACCAGTAGCCACCAACTTTGTTATAAATATTTAGATAGGCGGGAAAAGGCACAAAATCTTTGTTTACTGCCCAGAAAAGCACACAAAATGAAGGCATTTTGAAGTCCACATGTAGCATTTGTTAGCTGAAAATCTGTACTTGGAGAGATGAATCCTGGGTTTGGTTACATCAGCTTGATTCTCCTGAAGTGAATTCAAGGACTCCCCATGTTTACCAGCAGCAAAAAGAAGCTCTCATGGACCATTCCCAGTTGTGGCCATGTCAGTCCACTGAAGGCTCCCAGTCCATACATTGAGCCAAGGTGTGGCTGTGCAGCTCCAGCTTTACCAGCCTCATTCCTCAGGTTTACATTCCATTCACATCACAGTTCTCAGCAGAACAAAAGGTCTTCCCTGGCAGCACCATATCTGTTGGTATTTTCACGAGGTGCTTATGTATAAAATAATGGTCCAGACCATAAAGGGAGCCAGAGCCAGCAGACACTTCCCAGCCTGCATATTTTCCATGTGCCTGGTTCCTGAGGTCAAACACAGCTCCTCAGGATCCTGTTCCCCCTGCTCTGTGCCATGAGTTCTCCCTCAGCCAGGGCCCCTGCACTTGCCCCCGGCATTTTGGGTGAAGGAGCATCCCTCCCCTTGCTGCAGGGCAGGAGGGAAATGCTTGAGGATCCAGCTTGGCAAAGGAACTGGAGATCAGTCAGTGGGATGGCAGGAGATGGGCACTTCCCCCATGATACAGAGTCAGGACTAAATCCTCACCCATGTCTGGGGGCTCTGTTGGTTGAACTTTGCAAATTTGTGTTGCTTTTTTCCCCCCATGGATCCATAAGAAGGAAGAGATATAATCTGCTTGCATCCACCAACCAGCCTAGGGGGGGCTGAGGATTAGAGACCAACCCACAGATGGGCAATTGTTCCTTGAACCATCAACATTTTGCTTTTCATTTTTAGGATCTTTTGTGCAGCTAGATACTTTGGCAGATCCCAGCTTTACTTCCTGAGCAAAGGCTATGGCTGCATGGGAGGAGGGATGAGGCAGCCTGTCCTTGGGGGACAGGGATGTGCCAGGGTGACCTGGGCAATGCCCCCGAGAATGAGCTGAATTGAGAAATAAGACCTTAATGCATACAAACTTAAGGGGGAAAGGAATATTTTTAACACTTCCTTCATAAGCACAGAGTCCCTTTTAATGAACAGGGTCTCCCCTGAATGCTGTTCCCAGGAAACAACCAAGGGAACTCAGCCCTTGGAAAGAGAGAGAAGAACACTGATGAACATCTGATCTCACCCAGGGGCTGGCTAAAAAAATTAAATCTTTTTCCACCAGAGCAAACAATGAACTGCAAAGAACATGAAATAAGCTGCAGATGATCAACCCTGGAATATTTCACATTATATGTCAGGAGACAAGGTTTGCTGAAGGATTTAACCTTTCTTCAGTACCCTGTCCTACCTCCTTACTTGCTCTTATTTCCTTTGGATTTCATAATCTTGATAATTTCCTATTTTGGATGCAAAGAAAAAAGTAATAGTCACTTAGGGGGAAATGTATCAAACATAGGAGAGGACTTTTTCACTTCTGCTTCTTAATAACTTTAGGAATGTGGGTTAGACTATTCCTTTCTCTACTTCTATTACATAAGTGACACATGGAGATTGCAGAGAGCTTCATTTGCCCCATTCTCCAATATCTTTTTAACCTGCATGAACTTTAGGCAAGCTTTGTTTTGGGACACCCCAAAAAAGTGTTATACTGCTCCTGGTCTAAGCCAAGCCTGGGTGCAGGGGAGCTGCATCCACTGCTCAGCCTCAATCCTGGGGACCACTCCTCAATCCCCCCAGAGCAAACCTAGAGCTTTACCCCCATCCCATCCAGTTGTGGCCCATCAGCACCCACTGCCCAGGTCAAATCCTTCTCACAGATAAAAAGGGAATGGCTCTTGCACTGCCCTCCCCACAAATCTTTATTTGCAGTGGCAGAGCAGGAGCCCCAGTGAAACATTCCCGGAGTGCCTTCAAAGCAAAATATTCATTTATTGGGTAATTCAGTAACTCTTGGCCTGATCCCTGAGAAAGGAGGTCTGGCCATGGTGGCAACAAGATGTTAATGAAAGAATCGTATCAACAGTTCCCAGGTTGTCTCCTGTATTTATACTAGAAGACACAATTACAGTAGATTAACTTTGGCATAGCTTTAGCATGAAACCAATATACCAGGGTCAAATTTTATTCCAAGTATAATATATCTATCACCCTGCCTATGTTTCTATTTATTTTGTTTGGACTGACAAACCTTAATTCAAAGAATGTAATTACAGCATAACTTGCTGTTAGTTTTTTTCAAGACCATATTATTCATTTGAAGGGAAAGTAAGTTTACTTTTCATTGAGCTTAGCTATGAAGGTTAATTTTCATGCAGTTAAAGGATTTCGGGTTTGACTTGATTTCTATGCATTTGGGGCAACCAGCACAGCTGCGAAAACATAATTATTCTTAAAAATGTCGGGCTGCTCATCCTCATTTTCAAAATTACTCCCTCTTTTGTGTGCTTCCCTCATTTCAGCTCGCTGAAGCGGCCGCTGATGAGCTACCACAGGTGCAATCCTTCTGGACTCTTCCCTACCTCCAACCCCAGCACTTCCAGCGACGTTCTGCTTGGCAGAAATAGCCTAATTAGAGGCAAAAAAAAAGCTGATCTGTTCAAACAGCAGAGGGACCAGTTAGAGATGCAGGGAGAGTTCCTTGCCCCATCAGAGTGGAGGGGAAATTTCCCCTTCCATCAGCAGGGAGACGCAGAGGACGTGTACCCACGGTGTCAGGAGGGAAAGAATGGCAGGAACCTCTTATTTATGTCCCATTAATATAACTAATAACTGCACAGTGGAAACATTCCCAGGACCTCACCTCTCTGCAGCCTCAGGGCACCACACAGGCTTTTCTCTACGAGTAGCCAGAGGTGAAGCGAAGCCCCTGCAAGGGTGCCAAGGCCAGGGGGGACACAGCAGTGAAGCACAAGGCAGTGGCCAGAGCTGTGGCTGTAATGAGCACATAAATCATCCCTAATGACCCCTCCCCTGGCCAGCATGTGTGGGGACAGCAGGCTGGCCCACGCCACCGTGGCTGCTGGAGAAAGGCTTCGGGTTGCAGTGAGCACAAATGGCTCTTTCACACGTCCCAGCAGATGTTCCTCATTTTCTCCTCATCTGACTTTAAGATTTGGCTCCATTCTTTCCCCGTTCCCCAAGCCCATCAGTTGCCCTAGAAACCTCTCCCTGCTCTTCCAGGGGCGCTGGGCAGGGGCTGGTGTGCATCTGCAGGAATCCCACTCCTCCCAGTTCCCATCCTTGATTGCTTCTGTCTTCCCCACTGACCATTTCATCCCCCGGCCATTTCCGCTGCTCCATTCATCAAGGTGCTGCTCCTTCTGCACAGCCACGAGCTCTCCAAAGGACTCTGAGCCATTTGCAGAATTTGGATGGAGGAGAGGAATGGCAAGCAGGGCCAGATGTTCACTGGGCAAGACTCATGCTGCACCTCAGAGTCCAAGGTTCAGCCCTGGACCACAGGAGGATGGGACCAGCAGGGACAGTGCAGCTGGTCCTGGGCTGGAGATGCACGGGGACATCATCTGTCACACTGCTCTGACTGAACAGGCATCCTACAGTAGGAGTCTGCAATGGACACCTTCCCATAAACTGAATGGACACCTCCCCATAAACTATCTTTTAATTTCTTCTAAGGATCCCAGAAAAAAACCAGAAAGCCCTCAAAAGGTGGTTCAATTTTTTATTTTTCTATTTTTTGCCATAACGATTTCTTCATCTGCATGGAATTTTGTGCAGGGAAAAGATAACATGACCAAATTCTCAGAAATGGGTTCCTGACAATACATGTGTATGTGCTTCTGCTCCAATGTGTATACCAGTTGTGCACCACATGATCCAGGAGTCACCAACCAATCTATAACACAAGATAAATGGCATTCCCTATGGGTTCTGCTTGTTATATTAAGCACACAGACCACCCAAAGTCACCTGTCACCACCAGCAGGAATTGACTTAACATAAATCATCAGTGAGAGCTGCAGTGCCAAGACTGGGAGCCTGGGGTGGGTGGGAGAAGGTCCAATCCCTCTGCAGTTCAGGGAGAGAGTATTTGTGGCTTGGTGTTTGGACATCCTCATGTTCCCCATCAGCAAAGCAGAGGGGACCTTCCCAGCCTGCAGCATCCCAAGCACATTCTCAGCAATCCAGTTTCATGATAAACCCTGAGATGAAAATAAACTCCACAATAGGGTGTGTTTATGAGAAATAAAATTATCATGGAAGGAGGAAATCCTCCATACAAAGTATGTGTTTTAATCCAACATGAAGTTCACCAGAGGCAAGTTTAGAAAAGCCCTGGGAAAGAAAGTAGTAAAATAAAAGCAAACACAACCACAGGTAATCAATGCCAGGTTTGCAGCAGCATTTTCACCTAGAGGAAGATTCTTACAAAGTCACTCTCTTATTGCTACACACTTTTATGAACAAGAAAAACATAAATGAAGAATAGCTTCAGGAAATCAAACACCAGCTGGCAGGACTGAAAGCTGTGTCCAACCAGTGATTTGTTTTTCTCTGGGAAGAGATTTGTGGTGATCCTCAACACCAGAAATGTGCCCATCAATTACTGGGTTTATGAGTTGCCTCCACACCACCAGAAACCCCACAGTCACCAGCCCAGGGACAGCACATCCAGCTTTCCTCTGTGCCTATTTTAACAAGGGAAACACTCAGCAAGACCTTGGGGCTGTCATTTAAGGAAAACTTGTGAATAATTTGCAAGCAGGGTAGTAGATGTCGGCCATGCTCTGATTAGAAGCCCAGCAATTAGTGATGTAGTGACGATGAGAGGAGCCACAAACAAGTTCAAAAACCTGTGCAAATACATCAGCTTTGCTCCAAGACCACCAGTTTTTGATGACAACCCTCAGCTCTGCTGTTGCCTGCAGAAACCCAAAGGGTTGGAAAAGACCCCCAGGATCGTCGAGTCCAACCTTGGACTGAATCCCCCCATGCCCACTAAACCATCTTGTGAAGTGCTGTGTCTACTCAGTTTTGGAACACTCATACGATGGTGACTCCCCCACTTCCCTGGCCAGCCTCTTCCAATGGTCAACCACTTCTTCAGTCAAGAAATTTTTCCTAATATCCAACCTGAACCTCTCCTGGTGCAACTTGAGACCATTTCCCCTTGACTATCCCTGGTTGCCTGGAAAAAAAGACCAAGTCCCACCTCCCCACAACGTCCTTTCAGGCAGCTGTAGAGAACAAGATGATCTTTTTTTTTTCAAGACCAAAGAACCCCAGCTCCCTCAGCTGCTTCTCACAGGACTTGTGTCCCAGCCCTTCAACAGATCATCCCATGCCACCAGGTTATTGCACCAAGGTGCATTTTTGGGTGCACACACAGGCAGCTGCAGCCCCAGAGCAGGGAAACTCTGGCAGAGGACTCAATCTCCAAAAGAAAATGAATTAAAAGGGAACAATTTCCCCAAACAAAGGCTGGGGGGAATCGTCAGAAACGAATTAAAATCAAAACAACTTTTCAGCAGGAAACAATGGAACAGATGGAATAATATTTATTACTGGAAACTGCTAAACATGCCAATTAATTTTGAAGGGACTTAAGTGGATTAAGCCCTTTTTTTTACTGGAAAATACGAAGAAGTCATGAATCACAGCAATACCTTCAGCAATGTCCATGTATTTTCCTGGAAGCCTGTTCAGAAATCAAAGGGATTTGGGACTGAAAAGTCCCAAACTGGACCACAATCTCTCTGTTGCACAAATAGTACCAATGTCCCCATTACCATGCCTAGAAATTTTAAGGGGAGGGGAAAAATCAAACCATGGGTTGGTCATTTTGGTGTGAACCAGAAACATACTTGACCGGAGCCAAAATAAGCCTTGTGAACATTTTGTGATGCCCTAAGCACAGAAAGAGTTTGGAGTTCATTCGGTTGCTGAAAGTTGTACAGATGATTAAATTCCTAGACAAAGCAGCTCATAACCCACCCCTGTTACCACATATTAAAAATAGGAAATTGGTATGCATCTTCATTTATTTCTCTTAACACAAGGATGTGGAACTGCTTTCCCACAAAAATGTATAATGTTTAAAAAATACCCCTCCTACACTAGGACATGGAATAAAACATGACCAAAAAATATACATAATAAAGCAATTCAATTTTAGGAGCACTTTGGGTGAGGGGGTTTTAGTATTTTCACATGCTTGCTTAGAAGACTTTTAGCCACGTTGCTTCCTGCCAGCAGGCAGAAAGAGAATTGAGAAGTGTCTTTCCGGTAGGGCTGAGGAAATCCAGTTAATTTTTTTCCAAAAGGAAATTAAAAATCCTTCACAGCACTGAAATTTGACCATTGCAAATATTGATTTTGCAAAGGGACGTTTTCCTTCAGAAACATCCCGCTCAGCTCCACTTATCATGATCGTCTTCCCTCCCTTTCACATTTTATATAACACTTCATGTTTTCTTACGCAGAATTGTCATGTTCCTCCCCAAATAGTGCTATGTTTAGAGAGGTTAGAAGGAGTTACTAATAAAGTTGTGGTTATTTAAAGAGCACAAGATAAATCTGACACACACGCTTTCACAAATAGAAAGCAGCTGGAAGAAAACTAACAGGGTCAGAATTATGTGTAAACTCTCTTTTCCTATCAAAAATTATGGAAACAGAAAAAGAACTGAGAAAAAGAAAAATTGCTCTTTGCTTAAAGTGAGCCTTAGTGCTGCTGGTTCTGGATATGGCTCATGCAAGAGACAAATTGCTTCATGTTTCCAGGCTTTGCTCTTCTGATCTCAGCAAGAAAGGTTCTGATTTCCTCTCAAACATATTTTCTTTGGCAGATCCATTGCAATTGTGAAATTATTTTGTCCCTAAATGTGAGCAGCTTTTCTTTTCCACAGAGTGTCCTGTACCCCTGAGATTTTGACCTGTTTATACATACTGTGTATGCTCCGTGGGAATTTTGGCTCTGTGAGGAACCTGATAAGACTTTTCCAACAAGGGCATGGTGGTATTGGAGCTCTCTCTTCACAAGGAGAGAGAGACACCTCCAAAAACAGATCCATCCTAAACGTGTTTCTTTGGAAGGAAGGTGGAAAATGGGACATAAATCAGTCTTACCTCTCTCAGTCCCACCTGAGGCCAGCCCTAAATTCCAAACAATGCCATCATGCATCAGCCATCCTTGTGGAAAGGGTTAAAAAACCCTTCAAGTAACGAGCCACGAGCTGCCTCGGGCCATTTGAGCTGCTGAAGTGCAGGTGTCACTTATGGAAACCTCACAAAATACAATCTTTTTTCCTACCCCCAATACTGAAGCCCACAAGGAATTGCTCTCACACTTCCAACCAGATGCTGCAATCAACTGCAGTCCGAGCATGGGGGGAGGACCCACCACTCTCACAGCTTGGCTTTCCTCGGGCCAGGGCCACCAGAGCCTGCTGTCCCCATGGGGGACACTGGCCATGCTGGGACAGCACCAAGGCTGCCAGAGCAGGAGCTGGCCACCTGTCCCTTACAGCAAGAGGGAGGCCATCAAGCCACTCTGCTCTTATTTATGGACTCCACCAGCAGACACATCCATTCAGCCCTAAACCTTCCCTGCTTATTAACTATTTGACTATGGACTCTAAATTCCTTGACCTTTATTTTTTGTAATTTAAATGTAGCTCCCGTGCAGGGAACACTCCCCTGCTCATCACCTGCTTTCTCTGGGTGATGCCCTGTTTCCTCTGCCCTCCTTCAATGCCTACAACATGTATTTAAACCCCAGTGGTTTAAACACTACTCACTGTGCTGCCTGGCTGGGGGTAACACCAGGGAGTGATCAATCCTTTTATCCCCTCCCTGAGCATCAGGCACAGCAGGGCAGAGCATTGGCCCAGTGGAAATTCAGCCCCCATGGCCAAAGCCAACAGCCTCAGATGGCTTTTTTCCCATGGCTTGCACCACACACATCCAAACACACTCCAGTTCAGCCCTCACCCCTCCTGATTTGGGAAGAATGCTGCATGTCAAGCCCAAAAACCCAACCATGAAAAACCATTGGACCTGCTCAGGGATGTCTCTCCTGTCTAGAGGAACAAGTCTGTGTGTGCTGTTCAAACACCCCCGAAAAACATCTTGTTTCTCCATATCAGCATCTCCTCGCTGGGTAAAAGTGTAAGACAGCAGATTTCAGAGGAATGAAGGAATTACTCTGGTTGAAAAGGGTAATAATATTCACCACCATCCACTGAGATTCAAGTTGACATTGTGGTAAAGGCAATAAGGCATGAGCTGTTTCCAGCCCACATTTCTTAGAGTAAACACACAGCAAGGAGCACTGCGAGGAGGAGGAGGAGGAGGAGGGGGAGAGGCTGAAGGCGCCCTTCACCCACTGCTGCCACGTGGTGCCCACAAACTGGTGCCCACAGCTCTCTGCTCACATCATTCCCAGTTTAAAAGAAGGATGAATTCCTCACAGAAATTGTGTGTACATGGGAGAGAAACAAAGCAGCGTGGTACTCGTTTGGCTCAGTCCCTGGAGAGGTCATGTTTTACTAAATTAATAATCTAGTTAGATCTGTTCCACTTCAGCTTCTTAAACTAATCCAGACAAGCCCAGAAGTACTAATGACATTTCATTCTGGGCTTGAAGAGAGATTAGAGACCATTTATTTTGCTTCCAGGATTTTCTGATTGCTCCTAACCTTTCCTTGCACAAGCATCTAAATGAGGAAATATGAACAAAATGACTAAGTAGTGAGGTTTATGTTGAACTGAATTCCACTGAGAAAAAAAATCAAGGCAGCCACAGTAACACTGAACCACTTAACATTCAACAAAATAACTCTACAGGAACATGCTTGGCCGTGCATGTAGGAGATTGGGGATTTATAGGTCCATATTTCAAAACTACTGCAATGAACTCCTTCATCTGCCACTTCAATCTTAGCTCCCAGCTCACCTGCAGCTCACAGAAAACTGTCAGACTTGAATTTTTCTGCTTTGATTGGTTTGGGGGTTATTTTTTTATCCCTAAGCATGTGTTGACCCAGGTGATGGAAACCCCCCCTAATCTGGATATTTTTTTTTAACCATACTAAAAACTCAACTTTCTCATAAAATCTTACCTTTGTCCCAAAATCCAGTATAAATATACCAAGGCAAAGGAAAGTGGGAAGGCTCAGAAATGCAGATCTGGAATTCAGATTGCTGTGCCCCTGCCTTTGGGGCTCAGGATGAGGGCAGAGTGGATTATGACCCACAGCACAATATGGGAAACATCTCAAGGTGAAAACAGCAAGCAGTAATGGCTGGAGAACAGACCTTAACCAGGTTCACAGGGGAGAACTGGGGAGTGGTGTGTTTGATTTAGGCATCACTGCAAAAATAGATTGTTTAGAGACTGCCTTAGTGGCACAGCCCGAGGAAGTGCCTGGAAAATCAATAGCAGGAACCAGCAAATCCAGCGGCACCCACTGTTTGGTCCTGCTCAGATTTATTGCCTGATAAGTGGATCATGCAAGCAGGTACAAAGCTGTAACAAGATGATATGGGAACGATAAGGAAGTTTTAGTCCCTAAGGGAGCACGGGACTGGCAGGGAAAGGCTCTGGTGATTGATGGCACACACAGGGCTTGGCACCAGGGCAGAACGCTGGATGGGGTTCTGTTAGAGACATGCAAACAGAGGTGTGGGGCCACTGTCAGTGCCCCTACAATAGAGGGGGATAAATCATGGCTGTCAGCACCCACTGGGCCCTGGGGCTCCCATCTCTCTGCTGACCCTTGGCTGGTGCCTCCCCAGAGCCCTGCGAGTGAGAGCTGCAGCTACTGCATTTCATGGGACAAACCCTCAGTGTGTGCAACTCCTGCAAGGCAAGGGAGCAAAAGGAGGTTTATTGCAGTTATTGTATTGGTTAGGCAAATTTCACCCTGCTATAATGATTTCAAGGCCTTAGAAATCCACAGTGGGATTTTAAAGGGATCAGTTGCATGATTTTGCCCCCACGAGCCCACAGTGCATGATCCAGGAGCACTTCCCAGCCCTAATGCAGATATGTCACCTTTGCCCTGTCCCCATGCACCCCGTTTCTCACTGGGAAAGAAACACAGAGCAGTGCATTGGAAGGGAGCTGTGATAGCTGCATATAGATATGTTTAATCATGCAATCATTTAGGTTGGAAAAGCCATCTGAGATCACTGAGCCCAACCCTTAACCTGGTACTGCCAAACCACCACTAAACCTCTGCACGGCTCTTAAATCCCTCCAGGGATGGATGACTCCAACACTGCCCCAGGCATCCTGTCCCACTGCTTGACAACCCTTTCAGTGAAGGCATTTTTCCTAATAATATTAATATAATCTAAATAATCTAATAGTATTAAGGCATCGTGAGCCTATGTCTGGGAAGATTAATGTTTACTTGCTCTAGTACCAGGAAGGGTCATGTTAATTCTGATTGAATAATATTGAATATATACATAAGGAAATAGTTTACAATCTTTGAAGTCCTCAACACTTCACCTATTTTTGGAAGTGAATTGGCACTGCTGATTCACAGACAGGGAGAACAAGACAAGTGAACAGCACAGTTTCCACACTGAGCCACAAGCCAGGAATGGGAAGCTGTGGCCCCAGGCTGTGCTCCAGGCTGGGTTTGGCCCCAGGCTCTGTGCTGCCAGCCCAGCATCATTTGGGCTGGAACCAGCCCTGGGAGCTGCAAGGACCTGGCAGTGACACAGTGGAGACAAGCAAAGAGAGATGCTGTGGACACCACCCCGGGAATAGGAGGTGAAAATGTTCCTGCAGGGGCAGGAAAGCATAAATGATTGCAGAAAAATTCCTTAGGGCTTTTTTTAGTGCTTGCAGCCCCCATCACTCTGAAGGAAAGCTCCAGGCAGGGCCACAGGCTCTGCTTCAAACTCCTGTGGGGGTGAATATCCAGGTGCACAGCTGGTCTCAGACCTTTGCCATCTCCAACATGCCATAAAAAAATCAGTCAGATACAGGTGCCCAGTGCTGTTACCTGCAACCCATCAGGTGTAAGCCCTCTATTCAGCTCAGCTGGACATATCTATAAAGTTTAAATCTTTATTGTAGGAGGAGAGAGAGACAGTGCAATCCCATGAGTTTGTTTCTGTAAGCAAGAAGTGCTCACGTTACCGGGTTACTAAAATGTTGCCTCGATGCAGGATGTCTTCATCATGCCTCAAGTAATTGCACATTCAATCTGCTCGAGAGAGGCAAAATTTATGGAGGTATTTAACATTGCTGACATCTGCCTTACTGTATTATAAAGAGCTTTTTAATAAATCAAGTTCTTCACTATAAGACACAAGCCTTAACATGAGAAACAAACAGTCAAGGAAAGGCATTCATATGGACTGGGGCTGAACAGACATCAAACCCACAGGGGCTGGGCAACAATAGCCAGAGCTATCAGCAACCTACCCATTGTCATAAACAAGTTTTGGACAAAAATGAATACAGAAAGGGATTTGTCGAGTTAGTTTTCCTTCATGGGTCAAAGGCAGGGGTGATTTATAGCGTGTGTCTTGAATAAATTAGGGAAAGACGCAGGATTTGGCCAGTAAGTGTGTTAAAACTGAAAAGAACCGGAACATTCCATAGCAGAGCTTCAACTGATGGAATTATGCTGACTTATATGTCCTGAAGACCTTATATGTGGTTTACACTGTTCAAGACCTTCTCCAAATGATGTGCAATACTCTGTCAATCCCATCAATCCCACATCCAGCAAATTCCACCACAAAAATCAGGGTGGGGAAAGTGCTATTTTTACTTGTGCTTTTTGTTTTTTCTTGTTTGGTTGGCTTCCGTCAGCTTTTGAGCAAGTTGGGCTACTCATGGTGGCATTAGAGAGGTGAATATTGAACATCTAAACAAGAAAGATGTTTTAATGCATCTTTTTGTTTAGTCCTGGTAAAGAGCTGTACCCAGGGGTAGGATCAGCCCACCACGGTCTGGGCAAGCAGAAGCAGACCTGATTCTGCCTCAGTCATTAAGATTGTTGCAATTTTTACCACAGTTGTCATTTTGCTTCTCTTTCCACTCCAACTTTTCTCCATAAATGTAAATCCAGCTGCCTCGCCTTGGAAGTTGTCTCCTAGCAGCAAAAAACAGAAGCTGAGGAATGTTAAAGGGCAACTTGTCTTATCATGCTTTAGCTCCAGATGGATTTGTGCAGACAGAAGCACAAATTGCACCTTAAACCTGTGGTGGTTGACACTGAGAAAGCAATTACTGCAGCTTTTCCCCCATCTACTCTCATTAGCCAGATCTTCTGCAGCTCCATGTCATGCATCCAACCCCATCACACACGGGACAAAGCAAAGGGCTGGAATGGAAATCCCTGGTGAGGGTTCTACTCAGTGGACAGAGGCAGGACCAGAGGGGATGAAAGTTAATGTAAGAGGCTTTAAAAGTGACAGGGGTGTGCAACATCCTCACATGGCTGGTGCTGCTGCATTCACAGGTTATGAAAGAAATAAAAGAGAAAATTATGAGCGACTCATTGGAACTTCAAATACCCTTAGACATAATTATGGGGGTGAACAGAAGGGGAGGGGGATGGTCCCTTAGTTTGAATGCTAACACTTTAAGGGCTTCTCTAAGAAAAACAAGGCCACCCTGTCCTGCACATACAAATCAAATTAGTAGCATTCTTATCTGATATAACCCTCCTGACCAGCTAGTGTAACTGTGCATACAAGATCAGGCCAGTGTTGTGGGAAAGGCAAACCTGTCCTGGATTTTTCCTTCCAGCATCCGGCCTTACCCAACAGCTTTTTTGGAGTAATCTACGTGCTAAAGAAATTAATACATTGGGTACAACGTGGGTTTGTTTGGGTACAAACACGTCTAAAGGCTGTGTGGGCTGCTTCTCATACTTAGAAACTTTATTTGCTCTTCAAGAGCATTAAAGAATTCAATTTTCACTTCCGGAGAGAGTTTCCCAGGCGACTTTCTTCCGCTGCCCTGCTCCGGTGAGGAACATCAAGAGCCGCTGCAGATCTTTGAAGACCCGGCCAATAATTTCAACATCTCCTTGGCAAAAACAGACCCGGCAAGGCAGTCGTCCCACCTGCCAGCCCCAGAGCGAAGGGGTGGGCTGTGCAGGGAGCAGGGGCACAGCTGCATTCGCAGCAGAGCAGCCTTTCCCAAGCCAGGCACTAAATGCAATTAGAGAGAGCCGAATATCCCGAGTATAGGATATCAAAACAAAGCACGTTCAAAGGCTGGAAGCCGAGCGTGGGGCAAGGCTGGGATTGTTGGGAGCTGGCCTCCTTTCTGCTGGCACCCACCGCTCGCAGACATGGAGAGAAGTACTGCTTAAAAGCTTTTTTTTTCGCTTTTTTTTTTTCTGGTGTTCTCTGTATTTGTGGGGAGTTTCAGTTTTGGAGCTTTAACTGCCTGTTGTTAAAGCCAAGGTATTCTGACTGCTAAAATGTGGTTCTTTTGTCACTAATGTGCAATATTGATGAGAAATTCACTATGCCAGGGGGAAGAGGTGCTGTCTGGCACAGCCAAAGTCATTGGTGAGGGAAAGAAAAACACACTGAGATGCCTGGAAGGGAAACCATGCCTAATCTAGCTGATATCACCAGAAAAGACAAGAGAAGCAGCAGAGATAAAAATCCTAATGAAGAATTTAAGAAGGTGAAGGAGTTAATCAGAGACACGTCAGTCCTGGGAAACTCTGACAGTAGCACAAGGACAAATCACTCAGCTTGGCCTCCAACACTTGCCTAGTGCCAGCCAGCTGGTCAGGACATCAGGCCAAGGGCTTGTCCATCAGGGAAGAAGCAAAACCAGAGTGTTTGTGCCCTCCTAGACATGAGGTGGCTTTGGAAGCAGCTTGTGGCTGTAAAAACCTTGAATCTTTTTTCATCAATGCTGATTGGAGTCAGCCACCAATCACTGACTGCTGGTGCCAAAAGGACATATTCACCCAAGAACATGGAAAGTGTCTTTTCAGCCTCCAGTGCAAGAGTTTCCCCATTGATCTGCAGCTGGGCAGAGATTTGGTGGTTGCAGAAGCCACAGTGGGAGTGTACAACCCTTTCGCAGGGCAGCAATGACCCTGAGCTATGGAGTGGGCACAGCAATCTGCTACAAAAGAAGAAACAAAGCCACAGCTGGGCCCCAGGGAAATACAGGACCCAGAGCTACTGCTGGGATGCCACCTCATGGAAAGCATGAAATGACAAAGCCCAAGGTCAACCTGAAGTCCCAGAAAGGATCTGCTTTGAGGCATGAGGACTGTGACTCCAGAAAACATCCCTGAAATGTTGGAAGGGAAGGATGAAGATCCCTTTCTCTGTCTTGGTTTTGGGCATCTGCAACACTGCTCTGTTAACAGCCTGGAAGGTGGAGCTTCCTCTGAGATGCTGGCTGTGACCCGTGGATGTCACTGTCCCCATGTGCCTGCACTTATGGCTCTGATAACCAGCCTCAAAGCCGGTGGGGAGCCACGTCCTGCCAGATGCCACAGCTCTGAAGGGCACCAGGGGAGGGGACATCCAGCAGCGTGCCACTGCTGGGACCTGAAACGGATTGCTTCCTTTGGAATTCCTGAGGGCAATCAGCCTCTATCACGGGTTTCATCTTTGCAGTCGTGACTTATCCAAATCTGTTAAAAATATAAGAGAATATTTGATACCCTGAAGGGAAAATTTCCCAATTCACCACGTGAAATAAGCTGTAAAGCAGCAATTCCTTTGATTTCTCATTTCCTTTTATTTTTTCCATTGATCTCATCACATTCTCTCATTGTCTCTTCTTATAGAGCAAGGCAAGAGGACAGCTAATCTGTTTTCCCTCTGCTCTTCTTAACGTCTTCTTGATTGAAATTCACATTAACTCTTTGGCACCCTGATCTCTGAGGGTACCCATAAAGTCACATCCACTTCTAGAACATTCTGCAGCTCTGAAACTCCTCTTTCAAGACCCTGAGCTCTGGGGAGCATTCAGAGAGCAGAGGCTGCACCACCAGTTTGCCAGTCCCCTGCCCCCATTCCAGCCCCATGTCATCATTGCCCTTGGCATTTATAGACCTTACCAGCCCCGTGATGTTCTCTAGCTGATTTCTCATCCAGTTTTCACAGCAAGAACCACTGCTTCTTCATCATGTTGGTTCTGCAACATGCCATCTTTGTGTGATTATTAGTAAAAAAATTAAAAGATCATATCTACCTACTCAGGGATGTGACAGTGCAGCAAAACACAGCATGATTTTTCTGGGCTTTAGCTATTCTTGGTGCAGGCTCACTCAGCATGGCCATGCAGGAGGGGGTTACCAAGGTGCAGCAAGGAGGGGGATGCTACAGGGGGTTGTTCCCTTCCTGATCTCTCCCTGTGATGATCTGCAAGCCTGGCCAAACCACCCTGCTCGTAGGGAGTGATGAACATCACAGGATTTCCTGGCCAACTGGGCTCTGAAATGCTTGGCCCAGCTTTCTTGCAGCCCACCCAGACCACACATGAAAGAGAGATGGGTGGCGAGGAGGAGTCACACATGAGCCTGCAGCCAGGTGGGAAACCTGAGAAAAGTGGGCCAATCCAGGCTGAGGAGGTTCAGGGCAATGAGGCTCCCACCAAGTCCTTACTGGTGATGCCACACCAGGAGAGGTGGATTCCAGCAAGAATGTCACTTGGTTTGCTTGCAGAAATGCTGGTTGGTTTATTTGAGGAATGAACTGATTTTCTGAGGAACACTGCACAAAACAACCATCACCAAATGGTACAGTAATTAAGCTTTTATCTGAGTAGATAAAATAATTAACAGCTTTATTACTCAGAAGAAAAAGATCCTTTTTTTGATTGATTGCAGCCTGCTAATCTTCCATCAAATATTCAAAGTCTGCATTGTCAAGCCATTCATTTTATTTATTTTTTAAGACACTACATATGTTTTCTATCCCAAGGGGAGGAAGAAAATCGACGGATGAAAAATTCCCATCATTACTAACACACAGCTCAGCAGAAAATGAAGAAAGATAGGGAGCACCCTTCCTGCCTGAAGGAGTGGGGGCTTCATTAAGCTTGAAAGGGATTTTTGCACATTACAGGAAGCACTGAGGGGGTGGGAGAAACCCTGCAGAGCCCCGTGAGCACTTAGAGAAGCTGTGGCTTTGTGCCCAAGCCAGGCTTGGTGTGTCACAGTGCCTGGTCTTGGCACTCCCATCCTTGCACCCCAGGCACTCCTGCATGTCATCACAGAGGATGCCATGAGATGATTTACCTCTCTAAATTATGGTCATTTTTATTATTTTTATTATTTTCCTTGCATTAAGACCCACAAAACCTTTGCCACGTGGACACTTCAGCAGGCTCGTGATCTCCAGCTCTCCCGAGGGACTCTCATCCCATGGGACCAGAGCTGAGGGTGGATGTGCTGAAGCACGTTCTTGCCATTCCTGGAAGGGTTTGAAATCATGCCCAGCTCTGCCAAGCTGCAAAAAGGAGAAGTGTCAGGAATGGGTTTTCTCATGCCTGAATGTTTATGGCTCTTGCTGTCACAGCTCTCCACCCTGACAAGAGCTCACCTGTGATCAGGTTAGAAACTATTCAGGTGCTGATCTCATTTGTCCCTAATCCCTTGCAGAAATAGAACACCTTGTGGTTCGGGTTTTCACATTGCCTGTGCTTTGGAATATGGATGGGTTGGCAGCAGAGCCATTTCTTTTCAGAGAAGTGCATTAATAGCACAGAGAGAGGCTGCCTGTAGTTTATTACATACAGTAACACCCTATTCTACTCCCAAAGCCTTTCATCAGAAAAGTTGGCACCCAGAGATTACCCAAAACCACCCCCAGCACAAACAGAGATGAGATGAGCAAATCAGGACAGCACAATATGTTTCCAATCCTGGGACAACTAGGAAGGTTTCCCATCCAATTGCATTTTTGCCACCCAGCTGTTGTGATGCTTTCACTGCACACCTGGGCAGTAAAGCAGCATCCTTGCCCCAGTTCTCTCAGTCTAACAGCAAGAATTAAAAAACAGCATGGAAAGGGAGAACACACTGATGAGGACAGGGCTGATGCCATCCCCATCCTTGTCCCAAGCAGCTCTCGTCCCACCCAACACCATGGACACTTCTTGAGGCTTTGGCCAGCACTAGGAGTGAGTCAGATCCAAAATATTGCCTTTCTGCCCTTCACGTTATTCCCTCTACAATACAGCAAGCATTGGGATAGATGGTAAAAAAAGCCACTCAACTCATTGTGTGATTAAGCACAAAATAAGCACCTACAGCCATTCACATCTTAGACACCCATTAAGAAAATTGTATAAAGTGAAAACTGTGTTTGCAAATAAAACCAATGGTAAGTTGTAGCATGCAAGGAAATGAGTCAGTAGGAAATTAAACACAATTTATTATTTTCTCAATGTAAAAAGCCACAGTTGAGATTAATCCTTTTGTGAATATCTAAAGGTGACTCTCAAATCACCTACACAAAGAGCCCATTCTCCCTTTTGCCATGTTATTGCAACCCTTTTTAATGATTCATGACGAAGAGCTTCAAAGAGCTCCAAGCCATGACAACAGTCCCAGATCCGACCTCCTCGTTCTCATCTCAGCAAAAAATCCTCCTTGGTGAATAATTTAGGTCTAGGAAGAGAGCTGCCTTAAAACCCTTCCCAAGGGAAGAAGCACTGTCTAGAATTTAATCTCATTATGGAAAGAAAAATAAAAAGAAAATATCAAAAGAAAACAGCGACTGCAACAACAATACAAGCCTTATTTTGCAGAAATCATCTGTTGTGAAACCCCACAGAAGGGAACACAGCTGTTTTCCCTGAAATATGTTTCAAGTTTCCAGAGACCAAAGATGAAATCCAAAGCTTTGACTTTCAACTTACGATGGACAAATACATGCAAGGATGACACAACTACTGTATTGAGGAAAGAAAAAGGTCATTTAGAGCTAGAGGTGCAAACACAGCCTCGACCACAGGCTGTAGCACATCCTCCACTGACAGCTCAGCACGGCGGGAGGAGGCTTGCGACAGCCTCCCAAAATCTGAGGCAATTCTGCTCTCACTTCAAGCTTGGGATGGAATTTTATATTGCCCCTGTTGCAAGGGCTGAGGGCCCATGCAGAATGGTTGCAATACCAAAAGGGCACAGAAAAGGAAGTGGCAGCACCCAGGAGGAAAAGCTGCATCCCATCTGCGCACCTCCACCTTAATGCTGAAGTTTCCAGTGAGGATTTAAGTCTTAATTCCTTCCCCAAATTCCTGGCATGATACGCAGGGATTTTGTCATGTCACTTCAAATGTTTAATCTTCTCCTTGATGGACTGATGGGGATATTCTTAAACATTAAACTCAGATGAGCCATTCACATCGTTTTGCCTCAACAGCAATAAGTAGCTTCAGTCTCATGGCCATTTTGCAAAGATTTCTCAAAATGACGAGCACCTTCATCTTCTTTCTATGAAACACTATGACATTTTGAAGGGCGAGTAATCCAAATCACAGATCACCCTGTACTGGAAATAAGCAGCATAGGCAAACCCTGCTGAACACTGAAATACTTCTAATAATGGGGATAACTCTAACAGTCTGTCTTCTGGTCCTAGGAATACAGATGAGTACCTGAGGGACTCTGTGTGCTGGCTTAGGATGTTGAGCACATTCACAGCAGGAGAAAAAGCATCACCTGAGGGCAGGGCAAGGCTTGGACCTCATCCAAATCTTATTTGAGCATAAAGACACAAACGTCCTTGCCCTGGCAGACTGAACTGCAGTCCTCCCATTTTCCCACCAACACTATTTATTTTGGGGCTGAACTGCCCCATTCCAGTAGCTCCCCCTTCAAAGAGCAACGTGAATTTCAGGGTTGCCCCTTGTCTTAAAGCACCAGTTTTTTGCTCCAGCTTGTGGACATGTTGTGCTCAGCTTGAAACATTTCTGCTTCCAGGTGGCCGAAAACTGCGACAATTTTGCTTCTAATGGTAGTCCCATTGCTAAACTCTTCTTTCTTATTTTAGGAGGAGAGAGGTGGCGAATCACCCCTGGTCCCACTGGGTTTTACCCTCAGAGGCAAAGCCAGGCTTCAGCCCCCATCTGCTGGGGCAGAGCCCTGAAAAGAGCAGAGAAGGAGATGAAACGAGAGCCCTTTCAGCAGCAACAATGCCCCCCTAATTAGGCAGACAGAGCAGGTGACACGCTCGGTGCACAGGTACAGCGAGTGCTCCCTCGGGGACAGCACAGCTCTCTGACCACGTCCCATCTGCACAGCCCAGGACGACAGCAGGACCTTGGTGACTACGTGTGCCCTGAACCCCTCCTTTTGTAGGGGTCAAAGCTCAAGCCTTGATCAATTACTCTGCAGCTGGATGGCTTTGTGAGGGATGAAATGGATGCTCCAACCGGTGCGTGCCCAGCACTCACCTGGCCAGCCCTTCCCAGCCCCAGCTGCTGCCAGGACACATTTGCTGAGGCTCAGCAGATCTGCTGGAGATACCACGGGCACACGAGCACCAGTGGATTCTGCTTCAGCACGTGCTTGCACAAAGAAAATATATCTGAGTTATCAGGGTTTCTTTGGGGGCAGACTGTGGTGAATTCCATCTAAGTTTATTTTCCATCAGATCGTTTGCTGAAACTTCTTCCTCTTGTGTGACTGTCATTTGAAGACAGAACAGGTGTCAGAGACAGCTGTACATGGCCACCAAAATCTGTCACACGAGGCGAGAGGCACCTTTGAGCTCTCAGAAATAATTACTGTCAAAGGCAGCACTTGGCATAAAGACCCTGAACGGCTCGGGTGCACAGTGGGAGTCACTGTGTGTGTGCACACCCCTCAAATACTTCCATGTCTGCATGAAAATTGGAACTAAAGCAGCGCTTTGCTTATTGGCCACCTAATAAACTTGGCACTTTCAAAATGAGCAAAAGCCATACAAAGAAGATACGATTCACTTTGGGAAAGCACAAGAATTTCCTTCAGTTTTTCTCCAGCCTGTACGTGATTTTCCTGCTTTGGGGAAAGTTCAAATCGCTGTCAGCTAAAGCTGCACCCAAATTCTTATTAGCAAAGGGGGACGGGAAAAGTCTTTGCGTTCCTACAGCTCTTCCCGAGGCTGTTCCTGCACACAGTGGAGAGGAGGCTGCAAGGAGGGAATTACCCGAAGATGCAGCAGGGCAGGATTACAGCTCTGGATGAGGATGAGTTTAAGTCAAGTCTCCCCTGTGCCCAGCAAACCTCCTCACCACCAGAGGAGAGTGACTCTGAAACAAGCCTTTTGTACTCTCCCGAAGGTTTATTCCTTGTATAAGAAACCAGAATTTATTTGAAAGGTTTGAATTGAGACCCGCCACCCTTGAGGTACCTGTTTTTATCCCAGGCTCTGCAACAAACCTCTCTCTTTAGTCCTGCTGGCATTTAATAATGAACCACCACCACAAGCCCACAAACCATCCCCGGCAGCGCAATGAGAACCTCAGGAGCCGGTTCACAGCACAACAAAAACTATCACACCTTCCCCCTCCGCCCCGTCTCACCTCCCCAAGCCTGCCCAAACCCACGCCTTTCACCCCCAAAAACTCCCTGCCACGTCAGCCAGTCCCCCCGGAGCATCCCCGGCTGTTCCCGGCGTGTCGGCACGTCTCGCATGAGCCCCGGGGCCAGGACGAGGCAGCTGCGACGTGCGGGCTGTGGGTGGTAGGGCTGTTCTCGCAGCCTGCCAACCCAGAGCCGGGAACGCAGAGGGATGCTCAGTGCCAGGATCCGAGCCATGGGCGAGACTTAAAATGCGAGCGGAGCCGGGAGTGCTTGGCGGGTCCTTCCCCAGCGCTCCGAGTGGGGACAGGGGCTGGGATGGACCGGGACAGGCACGGGGCTTTGTCTGCAACCCCTTTGGAACACTGGGTTAGGAAGGAGATTAGACCCGGCTCGGATCTTCATCCCGTAGTGTCGGACAGAAATCTGGAGTCTGGGTTTAAAGATGCTCTTTTTAGCTGGTTCTGAAATCAGACTCTGCAAGGGAGAGGGGACGTGGGTTTACACGCACGGAGTTCCTGCGTGTTGCCACCCTGTTCTTCATGGAGCAGAGCAGTGTTGGAGTGTTCATTAAAGCAACCCTAAACCGATCTTATTTCCTGAAGCATTCCACGTGCCAAACCCAGCCAGCAACGCTTTTTCGCCCCCATTTAATTCACTAAACTTTCATTTAGATTTAGAAGCCAGTTAAAGCTAGAAAATTAATATTTAAATCAATAGGTGAAAAAGATGATGCCCCTTCCCAGGCGAGACCTCTCCAAATCTTATTTCCAAGGTGCATGGGAATTTCTGCGGAGCGCGGGCATCCCTGGAGCGCTCGCAAGCGGGTGATTTTCCACCCGACAGCCCCATTCATTCAAAAACACACATAACCCCCCCAGCAAACCTCCTCGTGATGGGGAAGGTCCCAGCTGGGCAGGGGCAGAAGCAACAGCCCCATCGCCTGCGCTCCCCCCGGGATGCTCGGGGCGGGGATGGGGGATGTTCCCCCTCGGGGTACCGGTCCCCTCCCTCCCCGCCGGGGCTGAGGAAGCGGAGGGAGCCGTGGAGTTGCTCTGCATATTAATGAGCCGGGAGCGAGGGCAGCGGGAGCCGCTTTAAAGGAGGAGAAGGGCAGGCAGCGGCAGAGCGCAGGCAGCGCAGGCAGCGCAGGCAGCGCCGGCAGCCGCTCCGCCGGGAGCCGCTCCGCTGTCCCCTCCCTGGTGACACGGCCCCGGGACAGCGGCATCGAGGGCACGAACCCCAGGCGACAAAACACATCAATCGCCCCGGCGGCTCCTTGGGTACCCGCTGTCTCACCATGAAGCTCCTGACAGCAGCTTTGCTTCTGCTCTTCATCGCCATGTGCTTGGCCAGCGCAGAAGGTAAAGTGGTTTGTTCTGCCTATTCCCATGTAAACCCCTTTTCCAGTAATTTGTGTTCGCCTCTTGATAACCCCGGGCTGGGCTGAGCTGTCCCCTGCATGTTGGGAAGGTGCGATGTATAGAGTCTGTGAGTAAGGGAACGGCGAGTATTTTAAAGGTGAAGTAGAGGTAAAATACACGGGACAGAGTTGTGTCTTCATTCGTGTCTTCAGTGCAAGGCGAAGAGCTCTCAGTGTGGCAGGTCATGCCATGTTCTCTGTTTTCCTGGAATATAGCTCAAATATCTCCTGTTAGAGGGCTTTGGCATGTGGAATGCTTCAGGAAATAAGATCAATTTAGGGTTGCTTTAATGAACCCTCAAAGGGCGGTTTTCAGAGAAAATAGAGCCGAGCCGGATTTGAGGCGGTGGCACAATCTGCATTTTCTGCTGTGCACAAAAATTGGTGGTTAAAAAAGGCTCAGCTTTTGTCTGGCTGTGACTGCACCACAGCATCCATGCGAGGAGAAATGACTGGAAGTCCTGCAAAGTCCAAGTGAGACGTGAGTGAATGAGAAAGTAGCCGAGACGTGCTCTTGCCTGCTCAGTTTAAAGCGAGTTCTGACTCTTTCCTTTTGTTAAATACAATTATATTTAATCCCAGCAGGTGCAATGTAAAAGAAAAATCTGATATTTACAAACCTCAGCACATATATGATGCTCTAAAACACATCTCCCAGAGAGTCACTACCTTTTCCTGGTATACACCAAAGGAAAAACATTTAATCTCTTTTTAAGCTCAACAGCTTTACAAAATTCAGCTTTTCACAGCAAGGCTTGAAAGAGCCAAGTGAAGCTTTCCTGGATGCACAGAGGCTGGAGGGAAGGGACGCTTGGTATGCAGGAGGCTTTGCAGGCGCATGAGAAAATGCTTTCTCTTGTAGGCGTAAAGTGCAAATGTTCAAGGAAAGGTCCTAAAATAAGATTCTCGAACGTACGGAAGCTGGAAATAAAACCGAGGTACCCGTTTTGCGTGGAAGAGATGATTATGTAAGTTTGCCTTCATTTACTGCTTTCTGTTTCACTGTCAGCTGAACTGCTTTACCTTATACTGCAAGTTCCTTCTTTGTTCTTTGTTTTCCTCATGCCCTGGCATGCTAATTCCTGGGAATAGTCATTTACTGAATCAGATGCAAAAGAAAAATGTTGCAATTCCTACCACAATCCCAGCTATCATTTTTTGACAGAATTTCTTTTTCATCAAATATTTCCAACAGGTAGCAATAAAAAGACAGGAATTAGTTCAAGTGAAAATAGTGACAAATCCTACTCCAAACTCTCTGATATAAAATTCAGAACTATTTACTAAAGTTATTCTGGGCATGCAGAATAAACATGAGCAGAGTTTGGTTCGTGGTGTTTCTGCAAGGAGAGTTATCCCAACCAGAGAGCTATTTTTGCCTGTGTTGTACCAGAGCAATCCCCTTCATCTGATGGGGTTACCCAGCATGTAAGATAATGTTTTCCTCCCAGTGTCCCTGCCAGATGGGACCAATGCTGCCATTAAATCTCGAAGTGATGTAGTAGCTAACCAAGCAGATCCAGGGATTTTTGACATGACTGGCTTGAAAGGAAGGGGTTTTTTAGGTTTTACATATGCGTGGGTTTGGGTTTTTTTCTATCCCATTTTGGATATCTTAAGTTTTCCCCAACAAAGCACCATCCAACCAGCACGAGGGGCTGGATATGGACCAGAATTAGCCAAGAAGACTTCACCAAGCCCCTCTGCTCCCTGAGAGGGGAAAAAGGGGTCCCAAGAACAGCCACACTCCCAGGACATCAAGGACTGCTCTGATCCTGTGTTTGTGCTCCCTCATGGAACATTTGCAAGTCACCTAACAGCAGGATCCGAGTCCTGCCAGGTTGTGTACCACCTCTGGCACTCTGTAATGCCCTTGGGGACAAATCCTGCCCATCCAACCAGCACAAACAAGGAGATACCACGGACTTCCCACATAGAACCGGCTCACCAGACTCAGCGAGAGCTTGTGGAGGAGGAACAGAGATCCAAGATCCCTTAGGCTTCCTCCAGAGCTAGACCAGCATACTGAGAACAATGCTGAGCTCAGGGAGCATCAGACCCACTTCTTGGAAGCCCAAATCGTTGACGGTCTTTGCGCTGAACAGAAAAATGCTTGCAGAGCATCCCTGCCTGAATCAGCTCCTTGCAGCTTTACCTCGTTTACTTTGACCCTTCAAGAGCAACCCGATGGTGTGGAGGAACACGAACTCTTCACATCCCACTCCAGGCATTTGCCCAGAAGCAGATGGTGACCAGAGGGTATAAAATAAACCTCATTAAAGCAACATTTCACTTCCAGCNCCTGGAATGAGGGAAAGCAGCAAAAAACAGAAGAGAGATTTAACAGTTTGACTCTTTCTGCCTGAAATGTTCAGCCCCCCCACACCCCTCGATGTTTTGCCCCATCCCAGAAAGTTGGGATGAGAACAGCTGATGGGAAATAGATGTTGCTGAGAGTCTTCTCAAGGGGCAGTCAAGGCAGATGGCAGTCCCCACACCAGGTTGGGATGAAAGGACCAGAGCCAGGATCCTTTTGGCTGTGGAGACAGCGTGGTTGAAGGCAGAGGTGCAGCCCCCCATCCCTGCAGATCAAATGTGTGAGGGCACAGGGGGCTGAGGGGGCGGGGCTGACCCAAA